>CAXFZR010000004.1:7500-37687 GCA_964007535.1 Brachyptera risi | reverse complement strand
ATCGAGTATGGAAAAGAACTGAACAGGCGAGACCACCTACCAGACACGCAACGCGATAAGCGAGCTGTGATTGGACGCACACATCGCGTGACAACCCACCAGCCAACCAGCAATGAGAAAGGAAGGTCGACTAGAAACACGGTTTGCAATGTATAAACAACATTCCATGACGTGATCGAATATGAATCAAGTTCAATTGGCAAACTAGGGAAAACGAGCTAGCTGGTCTCAAAAGACCGGCGTTAACATACCGCCCACCAAAATGAACATTTTAAAGCTGAGGTAAACGATACGGAAAATAAGGAACATGAAATTAGAACAGCAAACTGTTCGTAAGAAGCCTTGTAACTTCATAGGCAACGTGAGCAAAAGATTTTCACCGAGTAATTGGATTGCTTCCCAATTGGATCGGAGAACAGCAAAGAAATCGCACATGATCCGAGCGATTCATTGAGGAGAAAACGCAACCATTTTATCCAATGGTCGCTGACTTTTCAAAAAAAAATGAAAAAAGAAGAGAGAACAACAAGAAAGTTAACATGAAGAAATGAGCAAAGCACGAATGCGTGCTTTGAACAGAAAAAATACACGAATGAATGCAAATCTGCCATTGGAGGCTGCATAGGCTTTGCGCGAAACTTGTGGCGAGTAATGCACTGGTGTATGCGCTGCCTCAACAAACCGCGCAGAGAAACGATCCAGTAACGCTGCTGTATCAGCGCCTGTACCGTTCTCGGGCCGGAATGTAGCGACGTTCGGTGGAAGGCATCGCAAATGAGAGATGCGAGGTGAGCTTCTTTGGGGAGTAGGATTGGGTACCGAGCCTCTTCAGGAAGAGAAGAGTGACGCAATCTTCCGCCCACCTTGAGTAAGCCCGAGGGTTCGAGAAAAGGTTTCAGCGAAGCGATCCGGGATGAAACCTGTCCCTGTTTGGCAAGTTGGCTGATCTCGGTTGCATAAAAGTGGTTTTGAGTGACTCTTATGATCAGTTCAAGAGCGTCTTGCAACTCCACAGGTTTTAAAGAACCCGTAGGAGGGAGAATCTTGGATCGTTTCGCCAATAAGAGACGGGCAAATCGAACTACATACCCAAAGACCCGTTGTGCTTTGAGAAGTGTGGAAAACTTTCGAAAATTCACCAGGAGAGGATCTACTTTGACCGTTGTGGCCAAAGTGACCATGGAAGGCTTAATGTCTGGCAATTCAGACAATAAATCAGTGGAAGGCACAGAGATAGGCCACAGAGCATGGGGACTCCTGAGAAAAGAAGGGCCCGAGAGGTACAACGGGTATTCCATGAGCTGAGAAGGCAGTATTCCACGAGAAGCGCAGTCAGCGGGATTTTCTTCGGAATCCACGTGTGCCCAATTGGTAGGAGTGGAGTTGTCGAGTATCTCCACTACTCGGTTGGCGACGAATGTCTTCAGTCGATGTGGAGGGGTGGCAAGCCACGCGAGCACAATAGTCGAATCAGTGTAGAGGGTTACTGACTCCACGACAAGAGTGCTGAGTGAGGGAAGAGTATCTTTCAGCACACGCGTTAGAAGCAAAGCAGCAGAGAGTTCAAGCTTAGGGATGGTCAAGGGTTTGACCGGGGAAACTTTACTCCTTGCTCGCAACAAACTAATATGCAAAGTTGCATGATTCGTTGTGTGAAGGTAAAGTATCGCAGCGTAGGCCTTCCCGGAGGCATCACAAAAGCCTACAAGTCGATGTATGCCTTGTGAAGCAGGAAATGCGCGTGGAACTCGGAAGTTCGAGAGAAGACAGATCTCGGCTACCGCGTCCAACCACCTTTGAGCAAGAAGCGGTGGTAAAACGTCGTCCCACTGCACCCGCGATAACCAAAGTTGCTGAAGAAAAATCTTCATCCAGCATACGAGCGGGGTGAGGAATCCCAAAGGATCAAAAATGCGCGCAATGTACGACAAGACCGTGCGCTTCGTTACCACGCCTTCGAAAGGTAAGGTGTGGAATGAGAAATCATCCGATCGGGGATCCCAGAACAGACCAAGGATCTTGATGCCCTGATCGTCATCCGAAAACACGACTGGAGTCTCTAGATGATCCTCCGGAAGTGCACTCAATGCTTCTGGGAGGTTACTGGCCCACTTTCGGAGTTCGAAACCTCCACTAGCTAGAATAGCCTGTAATTCCGATTGAAGAATGCGAGCTTGAGCGACGTCTGCTGCGCCAGACACGATGTCATCCACGTAGATGTGAGATATCAAAGCACGCGAAGCATTGGGGAAAGGAGCCCCTTCGTCGTGCACGAGCTGCTTCAGCACTCGTTGAGCAAGAAAAGCTGACGGTACGAGCCCATACGTGACCGTGTTGAGCTCATATTCTTTTACTGGAGAGTCTGCATTGGGTCGCCAAAATATATGCTGATATTTGCGGTCAGATGGTTGGACCAGAATCTGACGATACATCTGACGAATGTCAGCACAAATTGCGATGGGATGAGAACGAAATCGGGTTAAAACGCCCGGGAGTTCGCTCTGAAGCTTGGGACCACTGAGTAACAGCTGATTCAAAGAGGCGCCTCTCTCATCTGGAGAAGAGGCGTTAAATACCACTCTCAGCTTCGTGCTGGAGCTGGTAATCTTGTGCACACAATGATGCGGAATCACGTAGTTCGAAGAGGTGCTTGCAAGTTGCATGTGGTTCGATTGAATATAGTCTTGCATGAATGCTTGATACGCAGCATCATGCTCAGGATTGCGTTTCAGTCGCCGCTCCAGACTCAAATAATTCTGGAGGGCGGCCTTACGATTATATCCGAGAGGAGAGGATGTGTTCTTGAAGGGGAGTGCTACCGAATAGCGTCCGGAAGGGTTCCGTGAGTGCGTAGAAAGAAAATGCTCCTCACAAAGTTCATCGTCCGGATCAACTTGAAGAGGACGTGAAACTTCTTCCGATTCCCAAAACAATCGAAGAGTACGATCCAATGGAGAACCAGTGCAAGCAAGCAGAGAGAGCGGAGGCTGGAACTCGGCATCCAAACACCGAATAGGACCCAAAACCACCCAGCCGAAGACCGTGTTTATGGCAGATGGACTGCCACTCATCACAATATCACCTGACTTTTCAAGAATATCAGGGTATAAATCGGCGCCGATCAAAAAGTCGATCTGATCGGGCACATGAAAGCGGTCGTCGGCAAGAGAGAGACAGCGATAACGTTCAAACACCTCAAGCGGAACGGTGGTGGTTGGAAGTTGACTCGCTATCGCAGGCATAACGTAGGCTTGTACGCTGAGAGAGGTTGCAGGGGTGAACCGGGAAGCGATGCTGCATTGAACAGTCCCGATTACCCGAGCACTAACGTGACCAATACCAGAGAGTTCGGAATGACAAGGATTGATTTTCAATCCTAGCTTCTGAAGGAACGAGTGAGTGAGAACAGAGATTTGTGAACCACAGTCGATAACCGCACGGATAGGTTGCAGTTGACCGTGAGAGTCGCGGATCAAGGCGCGAACAGTGCCCAACAGAGCTGTGGGTAGCACTGGCTTGCTTGTCTTGACTTGACAAGCGAGAGTTTGAGGATGAGGCGAGGTGGTCTCCGGATGAGAAGAGACTTCGGTTGCTATTGTGTCACGAGTCAAGGGGTTGATTCGTGCGGTGTGTAACAGCGAATGATGTTTGTTACTGTGACAAGTACCGCAAACACTCTTAGAGGTGCATTGCGGTCTGAGATGAGCGCCCATGCAGTTGAAGCAGCGTTGTAGGCGACGTAACGTGTTGTATTTGTCGTCAACGGACTGTTGCCGAAATACGGAACACGAGTATAGAGTATGCTCCCCTTTGCAGACTGGACACGAAGATTGTTTCGTGGTCGAGCTTGCTGATTTGCTCTGCTCGCGAGATTTAAAGCTGACGGGCGGTGGATTCGCAACTAACAACGAATTGATTCGCTTTGTGGAAGGAGGAATAGCTTTTGAAGAGCTAGCTGCTTGTTTGTCGAGACCACACAATTCCATCGTCCTGGACTGCTCTTCAATGAATTTGATCAACGACGCGTAGCTAGGAGTGCTGTGCGAAGAATGTTTCTGTTCGAAAGCCTTGCGCGTTGATGTGTCGAGATTTGTCAGTGCTAACGTGAAAAGCAGAAAATCTGACAAATCTTCGATATTCAGAGCTTTCAACGCTTCAATCGAAGTTTTGTGAACTTTCAGAAATGATTGCAGCCCAGAATGTGAATTGGTTTTGAGAGGCGTAAATTCTGAAACCTGTTGAACATACGTGGTGGCTAACAACCGAGGGTTATGATACCGACTGACAAGAGCATCCAATGCCACAGAATAATTGGCTTCCGTAATCGGAAACCCGGAGACGACAGACAAGGCGTTGTCTTTGAGGGTGGTCCTCAAATAGTGGAATTTCTGAACTTGATTCAGGTCGTTGTTCTCGTCGACGAGAGATTTAAATAGCGAATAGTATTCCGTCCATCGAGTAATATCACCAGAGAATGCCGGCAACGCAATTGTCGGCAATGAGATGGCTTGAAAACCATTTTGATTTGGCGGCGGAGGCGGAGTAGGCGTCGTCGCGGCAACGGCGGCGAGATACAGCCCACGAGTCGCGTACAACATTTCCTCGAAGCTGGCTTCAACAGCGTCGACCGGTAAGGCATCGTCGCCTTCGTCAAGCTGAGCGTTCAAAGATATTATTTCTCTCTGAACTTCCTCAAAGTTGGCTTCCAAAACGTCAAGTTTGTCGTAGCGAGGTTTGTACAACGGAGCTTTGGCACTATCAAGCGTTTTGAAAGCATCGTAGGAGCGTTGTAATGAAGCGAATATCCGCTCTCGCTTTGCCGTGAGCACTGCTTGTTGTTTCGAGATTTTAGACGCCATTGTAGTGAATGAATAACCACAGATTGCAAAAACACGAAACAAGAACAAGGACCAAAACTAATGATATGAAATATCACGGAGAAATACGGCCGAAATGCACAGAAAAAGAACAATGCAAAATTCAAGAATTGAATGTCTATAAAACAAGTTGAATCAATTGTTGATAATAACTCGCAAACAAACAGAATAAATTATTGCACCGTGGAAACCCAATTATGTGGAAGCCGATTCAGTGCGGAGGACAAAGAAGTCACCCATGCGATGCCTGATCGCAGGTGCTGCCACGAATGACTGTGGAATCCGGAGGTGGACTCCGCGTGGTGCAAAGAAAGGAATCCACAAATGGATTCCAACAAGTAAAAGCAATTGGAATCCGGAGATGGACTCCGCGTGGTGAAAAGAATGGAATTCACAAATGGATTCCAACAAGAGAACGAAATTAGAATCCGGAGATGGATTCCGCCTCACGAATGACGAGAAATTGGAACCAAAAATAATCTTTGGCTCACAGGAACCAAAATGTTACCGCCGATCTTAGAGATGGCGATGAGAGACCAGTGGACTGTATTCGGATGCCGACTTGGCATTAATAATCAGGCGAGCATAATCCAAACTCGGATTATGCCTCACCCCAAAACGATACGTATTTGGTCTACGTCGACTTGACGTTGTTATTGACCAAATCAAAGAATAAATAGAAAGCGAAACAAAATAGATCAAACCTGAGTGGTGTCCCCGCACACCATTCGAATAAACAAAAAACAAAAGCTTGAGAGAAAACAAAACAACCAAATTCGTAAATGATAAAGACCAAAACAAAAGTAAGGAATTAGAAACAAGAAAGTATGGAAAGAGGTCCTATTAACGACTCAAGAAGAACGAAAAATAGAAAAGAAACAACTGCGTACATGCGAAATAATGTACAGTACGTCCGAACTCTAACAAAGTAGAGAAGGACGGGAGAAGCTCACACAACAAGAGCTGGTCGAGAATATGAGCGAATTCACCCACTTGACGAGCGACTAAGAGACGTCCGATCTGAATCGAGTATGGAAAAGAACTGAATGGATACTCGACGAGAGCCGTATCGAGTATGGAAAAGAACTGAACAGGCGAGACCACCTACCAGACACGCAACGCGATAAGCGAGCTGTGATTGGACGCACACATCGCGTGACAACCCACCAGCCAACCAGCAATGAGAAAGGAAGGTCGACTAGAAACACGGTTTGCAATGTATAAACAACATTCCATGACGTGATCGAATATGAATCAAGTTCAATTGGCAAACTAGGGAAAACGAGCTAGCTGGTCTCAAAAGACCGGCGTTAACAATATATATATATATATATATATATATATATATATATATATATATATATATATATATATATATATATATATATATATATGAGAATGTGGAGAGTAGTTTAAGGTGATATAGGCATTATTTAATATCATTCAAGTAGGCCCAGCCCAGTTTGCAGTTCTCATCGAATAGCAGAGCCTCAGCCAGATCTTCCATTGTGCTGCTTTCTCAGGTTATACAATATGCTTCTGTGGTAGGTCTATCGGCGTGAGTCACCGGTTCATTCTGTACTCCATTTCATGAGAATTTTTGTATTTTGCATTGGTATTTTCATTTTGTCCCTTCAACTCTCTCTCTCTCTCTCTCTCTCTCTCTCTCTCTCTCTCTCTCTCTCTCTCTCTCTCTCTCTCTCTCTCTCTCTCTCTCTCTCTCTCTCTCTCTCTCTCTCTTTCTCGAATATCGACTGAATGTTTGAATTCACAAATGAAAGCAATTCAAAGAAATCTGATTGACTGATTTGATGCAATACCTACGGTTATGAGAGTTATATGCATTTGTTTAGGAATGCCATACGGGCTTGCCAATTTTTTTGCGTTACGTGTATTTCTATAGTTTTGTTAAACATTCTGTAGAAATGTATCGATTCAAGTTTTTTATCTTAAAAGTTGGTATTTTTCATGAAATTACGATAATTTTTCATTCAATGTGCTGTCACATTATTGTCGTTTCGGAGAAATGAAAGCAAGTTGCGCTCCAGTTCTCGCATGTTTTTCTACATTCGTTACCATAGAAACAGAATGTATACACAACCATTATTATTATTACCTCATGAGATGGCTAGCAGGTTGTGGAATCTGATACAGTCAAAAATTGCATCAGTACATGATGATAATAATAATAATGATTTTTAATTTTCTTGTTAGATTGTGTGTTCACAACATCGAGCATCGTCAGCATCGTCAGTTTATGTTAAAATATGAGATACTGGTACATGTGAATAGAAAGATACAATTATAGTAAAATATCACACTTGATACCACAAGACCTACAAACAATTAGGCCTACACACTCACACTCAAAACAGCATGGTCACATGGAATCATACGCTACACCTCACTACATTCAAAAAGTTTGAAAGTTAATCATATTGGAATTTATTCATCCTTTATCTGTCGAAAAATCATTTATAGAAATGAAAAACCGGCACATCAGTAGCTGAGTGGTTAGCTCACTTGCTTCGTGATCCGGGAGGTGAAGGGACATATCGGACCCGGTTCGATCCCCGCCACCGTCCATCTTTACAGGGGTTTTTCGTGGTTCCCCTCTGTGGTCTAGGCTAATGCCGGCATGGTTCCTTTAATATAGGCCACGACCGCTTCCTTCCCACTATCCTTCCCACCACCCATAAAAACCTTCATCTCATCATCCCATCATCTCATAAATCATTCATCCGACGCCAATAGATCGTAGTAATCATTACAGTATCATTACGTTAAAAACCCAATATAAAAAAAGAAAAAAAGAAATGAAAACACTTTCCTATTATAGGTTCGATCTGAGGGCCAGCTTAAATTTTGGTCTTAATTGATTTCTGCTATTAGGAGGTAATTTATTGAATAGTTTTATCCCAGCATGCGTGAGACCTTTAGCGCAATTACAGTTCTATCCACGGCTACTATCGGAATTCTAGTAGGATAGCGCCTGTCTATACTGTAAAACTGTAAACACGTAAAACTGTAAATGTAAACTCTAAAAGTGTTGTGTGAATGAATTACACCATTGTCCAATCTTTTTCATTTCAACTACTTATAAAAGCTCGAAGGGCATGTATGTGTATGTACGAATGTCACACTCAAAGCCACTGCCTGGTACGACGGTGGTTCCGAGTAACCAACGATATCTCCGGATATGTATGAGGGAAATAGTGGGGGCCGCGTACCCAAGTCATTAGGAAACAATCGGTTGCTTCGTATACGTTTGGCTGTTTCGGGCTGTGACGCGATTCACACTGTACGGCGTGGTGGGAGGAACATTCTGCATTGGCCCAGCTTACCACAGTGCACGTGATCACTTGAGCGACGACAAACTGTTGCGACGTGAATTATTGCGTAGATGAAGATTGAGAGATCGAGAGCGTCTCGATATTTGTTCACTTGAAGATTTATTGCATTCAGGTCTGCCGCCAGCTCGATGACACGGAAAAATGCTGGGTCCATTCAAACATAGAATTAATTATCCTTGTTCCAAGACCTAGGTAATCAATGTACGTAATTGCAATGGATAGTGCGTGACTACATTATTCCATCAACACTGAAATCATATCTTTACAAAACCCATACAGCGTCATACAAAAAAAGTTCAAATATCAATAGACCATTTTCGAAAAGAATGAGCCATCTAGCGGCGATCATTTGAACTAGAACGGGATGTTATTACCTGAGTTCGAAAGTCCTATGCTGCCAATGCTATTGAGCACGTTTGATTTATATTACTGTACGCTACAGTGAACGTATCAAGTTATAATATGATAGCAGTTACAACATTTATATGTTTACTATATACTGAGAGATTTACACACTGTCAGAGTGAGTAAGATGAGAGATAATTCCAGTTTTATATCTATGTGTTTGGCCTTCAACCCTGTGGATAAGCGGGCCGACTTTTTGAACAGTACTAAAACTCCCAGAATGCAATTCCAGCGATCTCGGCTGCTAGGAGGCGTGACGCGCCTGCGCATTGAGTTATGAAAATGTTCTAATGCATACAGCATATTATAGCATCTAGGGTTTCCAGTTCCGATTTTTTCTTGTAGTCCGAGACGATTTTCCCAACTGGCCAATCACAAGCCAGTATTCACTTAAACAACAAATGGCTATTCACGACACCGTTCCGGTACCGATTCGGTGCCGTGATTATTGACTTAACTCCAACTTTCGTCGGCCGAAACTACGATTTTACCAAAAGGGACACTCACATTCCTCACATTCGAAGAAGGCTGTGAGTTTGAAGATAATGAAGACTATGGCTATGACGTCACGAAAACGTTACGGTGCAGCGAAGTGGAAACAAGCATGACAAATATCGTACCGATATCGTGTCGGACGACAAGAAAAAATCGGAACTGGAAACCCTGCTCAGTGGCGAATAGCATTGATGTGTGATGACGTGTAGCCATCACCTCGACTCGACTTGAGCGAGCCGAGCGGGTGTTGCGGCACGACGGTCGTCTGTCCCGAGTGCATGAGTCGCAACTTGATACGCCACAGGCTATTATTGCACTTCGCCTCTCGATTGGAACTTCCATCGTGTGATAGCCCAGAGGCAGAATACACCGAGCCATCCAAGATGTCGGACTCATTGCATGATTAGGCATCCGTCATGAAGTTCGTATATCAGAGACGGATATAAAATACAGCATATTTCACTTCGGGCAGGTGGGTTGGGTATGTGTTGAATTAGGCCAGAGAAGCCAAAGAGAGGGCTGCGCCAGGTGGGACCGCCTGGTATTATATATTCATACGAATACGAATACGAATAACATACGAATGTTCATACGGACTGTTTTAGGATCTAAAATATGCAACAACTTTACTATATTTATCGATGATCTTTATCGACAGAACATTCTTGAACATATATAAGCTATAGTCAATTCCTCATTTTCCGGAAAAGTACTATTTCAAGTTCTTTTATTTTTTCTCGCGTTATGATATTGTTATGCGAGCGTCGTGGAAGAGAACCACTGAGACGAGCGAGTTACCCTACTTTATACGTCAATGAACGAGCATTCCATGATGCAAAGATTCAGAAACCTCGCAGTGTTGTGCTGCGCATAACATTTTTCAATATCCATCTACAACTTATGACCTTCAATGTATCTGGAACGATCTAAATATCAACAGTCTAATATGATGGAATATCCTGTAGAAAGATTGTGTGGGTTTCGCAAATATGAGAAAAATGATTTCTTCTTTAGTAAAATGTGTAAGATTCTCTGTATTTGTCAGAGAGAATTTATTTATTTGAACTTGAGTACCCTCAGTCCGTCCATTCTATTCTATCCATCGGGCATGTTATAAGTTTGAAGTGGAAATAATATAAGTTGATCTGACTGAAAATGGCCTTGAGGATTGTGACCATACAGTACACCTGACCATACAGTACAGTATGTATGAGTATAGTTGGCCTACAGTCGACACACTGATAGAATAGGATTTCTACCGTAGCGCATCCTGGTATCACTTTGGTGCACTGAATAATTTTCAGCATGACAACACTAAAATCAGCTAAGCATGTTATCCACTAATAGCGGCTCTTTTGATTTTCTAAATATAATGGATATGGCTATAGATATAGCCGTATATAGATATAGATATACATATCAATAGATATAAATATGTTAATAAATAATTAACATTATTTTCAGCAGATTCCCACCAATCATCTTACAGAAAAACGATGAAATACACATATATGATACCCGTATTTTCACTGTGCCTTTCGCTTAGTCCATGGAAGTCGATTTAGCAAAATATCAGTTTCTTGGTGATAACTTTTGAACGGGATGAGATATCAAAGTTCTAATACGCGAGAAACACACATAATTATAATAGCTTCAAGATAATATAAGTTATAACTATTTAAGTCATGTCGCATAACTGTCAAGCATTGAAATGTGTTTTGTTCAGCTGTCGACGCATCACAGTTATGCAACGTGACTTGAATAGTCATAACTTATATAGTCATAATTAATAGTCATAATTATTATAATTATCTGTGTTTCTCGCGTATTCGAATTTTTATACCTCATAGACCTACCGTTCAAAAGTTATCACTGAGAAACTGATATGTCGCTAAATCGACTCCCGTGGACTCTCAGAAGATACACTTGTATATTGCAAATATATTCATTTTTAATCATAATTATTAAAAGCAACCATATAATGAGTGTATTTGTGAAATATCTCATTTTTCTATATCGATGAAGTTTTCTTGTGGTGGCTGCACGAATCCTATTCTCTCAGTGTGTCAACTATATACATCTACAGACACCGTATACTCGTAATATATCAGTCACGTTGACAAAACTGATCACAACGTCATGATATGTATTTCTATAAGTGTGTTCAGAACACATGGATATTAGAGAAACGCACAATTCAGTCGGGGCATTTCTGTGCACATCGGGCGTAAGGAACAAATTGAAACTAGATCACATGATGAGTCAAGAACATAAAGTGAATAAACAACAGATGCCAGCAGCAGCAGGGTCTACAGGACTGGTGACTGCGTGAAAGACAAAACATGGCTTGCATTCTGCATCAAATACCACTCGCTAAAATACTGGAAAAATACCATATTATATAGTTGTGCCCATTGAATCAGTCTCAAGGTCATACTATCTGAATAATCATGAAAACATCAGTACATTGCATCATCTCACTGCAACTTCTTCTTCTGAAGGTGCAGACTCGTTTCATTTAGTTAACTACGACCTGAAAAGAATCATTATAGCCTGAAATTACCTCAGTTATACAAATAAATGCACATACGTGATATAAAGGTGATATATTTTGTATGATGATTGATCACCTTTTTCTGGATATTAGGTATGAAAAAATGCTTTTACTTTCCATTAGGTCTGGTTCCACACACTGATTGTAGTGAATTGAACTATAGTTAGTGGATTCACTTGATATCACCGTTCATTACGCATGTTATTTTCATACCAATTGACTAAAAAGTCAGAGAATTAACACTTGGCCAAGATTCGTAAAACCGACCCTCAAAACATCATACCTTCATATTGAACAGGGCCTGTTGGAACGGTTTGAACATAAGATCGGTCCTGGTCTTGGTGAGATTGTACGTTAGTGTGGTGCTACACGCAAACACTCGCACCACTTCGCGCCCGTTGACTACCAGATTCTGTATCGGCCCCGCGATCACGTAAGCCAAGACGATCGCTTTGAGAACACTTCGACCCGCACGGCCGCAGAAACTGGGTATTGTCAGCAATGATATGCATCGTATCTGAGGAACACACGTCTTTCTGAGATATAACTTTGACAAATGTACTGAAGACTGTTCATATTGAGAGGAATAAGGTTATACATTCCATTGGATTCCAATTCCAAATGTATAAAACAGTATGAGGCACCAATCATCTACATTGTCACTATATAAGTGATCACTTTTCATCTTATCATTGAATGAATGATAATTCCATTTTTGAATAATAATAATGATAATAATAATAATATTTATTTCCATCCAAAAGTGATGCATATCCATAATCTTGAATAGGTCATATAGGCCCTACAATACGTTAAAAATACATAATATCCAAAAATGAACAGAAAGTACCAAAATATTATGAAAATAGAGAAAAAGATTCAATAAACTACACATATTTCATATTTCATATTGACATATTCATATTTTCAAATCATTTCATTCTGTTTGTAAATACAGATAAAATTGAAATGAAATAATTAGGATGAGTTTGCACAACATTCTATTCTCAATTTCGAATGTATTCATATGACCTTACCTGAGAGTATGATTTATATGTGATATTTCATATGAAATGGAATGATTCTAACTAAAGGGTCAAAGTTGTCAACATTTGAGTAGCTTCAACTGGTGGTTAAATGGTGCTATCACCATGTTCACTCATGCCATTTGTTCTAGTAACGTGGAGAAAAAAGCTCACTGGACTTTGTAATCACGGGCTTATAATTACTACAACATGAATGGTGGGTACTCTTCTATATTCATGGCGCATTGAAGGTGCGATGGTTGAGATAAGTGGACACTTACGGCAGGACTTATGTACAATGAAGCCACCACAAGTCCATTACAACGACAACCAAGGGAAATAATGTTCTAGGCCTAGCTAGCTGCTGAATACTAGGATTACTACTATACCACTAGATACTTGGAGAGACTATAGAAGCTAAATATGAATAATATCAAAATTTCAAATATTTCAATCGATCGCGAAAAAAATTGAGCTACAATAATGAGAGCAGACTGTGACGTGTTTCTGAAAAGATTGTGAAGAATAATATGTATGTCTCACAGTCTCAATATGTCCATATCTCATATATATATATATATATATATATATATATATATATATATATATATATATATATATATATATATATATATATATATATATATACATACATATATATATATATATATATATATATATATATATATATATATATATATATATATATATATTTATATATATATATATATGTATATATATATATATATATATATATATATATATATATATATATATATATATATATATATATATATATATATATATATATGTATGATATGTACGTCTTTTTACCACCATTTTCATGATCAAATCCATTCATATTCGAACCTAGAATTGTTTTCGGGCTTGATAATTAATTCACAATAATACTCAAGTGAAAATAAATAGGCTCCTACATGGTAGAAATTGGGAAATTGAAAACAAAAAATAGATAGTCGGTCCATTTTTCAATGAACAGAAATATGAACTACTCCGCGTAAGGGAGACATTACATGTCCAGGAAACTTGACCTAGAAGTTTTACTATGTTCTGGCAATGAAGCAAAATAGAGATGAAGACAATAAATTCAAAGAGCATGCAGTTTACAAGAAACAAATTACGTGAACAGAGGGAATATTTAATAACATACAAGAATTGTATGTGGCATGAAAAGATGAAACACAACAATTTTCAAATCCGATGAAATGATTTGAACACATCTTGTTCACGATACTTCAAAGTTTATTCAGAGCTATAGCTTCAAAATCATCGTTCAATTTATGATGCAACAAAATATTGATCCAACTTTCACAATAATATAGTTCATTTTATTATATCCATTTTACTTCATTTTATCCATTCTATTTTCATTTCATCAGTTTTTATCAGTTCATGAGCTGGGTGATTTGCGTAATCGGCTCATATAATATAGAATATAACAACAACAATGTGCATTTGATTTGTCTTTTCTGGTGGAGGAGCCATGATTATGTATGTAAACTCTGAGCATTTGAGATGATTATACTATGTAATTATTCGTGATCATTACTACCCATATCGATATTTTTACTTCAAGATAGTATCACTATCATTATTCAGATGTTTTTGTCTCATCGATTATTTGTCGATGTTGTAATACTGTGTACAAGTAGCATCGCAACTACTATTGTTGGCAGTGATATAAATGCACGGGATTCTGTGTCTGATTCTACATAAAAAGTCAGGCATGAAAAAAAATAATGATTACAACTTCAAATTCTCAGCGTCAGCATAATAACATAACTATCGTGACAAATTTACCATTTGAAATGAAGTGAATTAAATGAATGCAGTGAAATTGATTCATATAGGCCTACCATTCGAAGAAATATCTCCCAAAATACTGTCGGTAAATTATAAATATTCACATAATGTTATTACACTACAATTAGGTCGTAAGGCAAAAATAGTTGGTGGAATATCTGATTTTCCTGCAGTTGAATTTAGATCCTTCCACACGTGTTATTATGAAATCTTGTTATTACTATTTCAGACAAATCATTATCATTATACCTCCATCTTATCACATATCCATCAGCTCTGCATCCTGCACTGTTGAAGTTCCATGGTCAGTATTTGTACAATCTGCTAAGTGGAAACTCCACCCTCTCAGAGATGGAGTTCGTGGAATAACAAATCTTTTCCCTGTCCAATTAAAATCTGAGCCAACAGAGCATCAATATCATTGTACTAATTTCTCCCATAGTTTTCAAAACATTAGTTTATTGAAAAGAAATTATCCTACAATTCCAATATTTGACCATGAACTAATTGAGCAATACACATTGATATCAAGATGCACAACTTGCAGACACTTTTCATGTAAATAAAAGATGAAAACACAAGAGTGTAATTTAATGTCGCTGTATAACGTCAGTTTTGATTTTTGGCTTGACTTTTCATTGCCAACGACGTCGACCATGAGGCGTCATGGGGCACCATGGGGCGTCGATCCACTTAGAAGGGGCTCAGACATTGCCAAGGGCAAACACACACACACACACACACACACACACACACACACACACACACAGACAGTATAAATATTGGAGTGGATCCAAATTTCAAATCTTAATTTACGACCGTTTTATATATGCGGAGAAAAGTAGTGGGGGAGGGAGAAGTGAGATCTTCTACATTTAACCCCATGTTATATACGGAAAAATACGATATTTCATGTTTCTTTTCATATTGAGAAAATGCAATTTGTCACAGTCTTTTTTTTCCGTCGAATTTAATGCTTTTCCTACATTCAGTTTTGAATCGATTTGACGTCGACTCAATCAATCGAGTTGAAACATCAGTGAAAAATAGATAATCCCTCATTTACATAACAATTTTTCATCTTCTTTTGTTACAGTGAATAATATGCAAATATGCGAAACAATTGAGTTTGGCTGGTATTTGTCTACCCGAAAGCACAAATGGATTAATCATCGTCGTACAGTTCTTGACATCACCCATTCATGCGGAATTTTATATCGTTTGATTCTTCTACTTTTTTCTTCTGTTATGATGATGAAGAATATATTTTCTGCATAATGATAATAAATTTTAATTCTATTTCATAACGGTTATTGTGACATAATAACTTTGACCTTATCAACAAAGAATGGGGTTTCAATTTTTCCATCGTTTGTGAGAACACTGGAAGTTTGAAGTTGAATGTATATCATACGAACTTCTCAATACAGTCGGATTGATTTATGAACACAAATTGTTAATAATGCTGGAATTACTTACGCCCAACTGTGCGTATTTCCCTCTGTTCAGTTGAACTAATTCAGGAATAGATGAAGAAGGAATATTCAAATCATAAACTATGAAGAGGAATCGAATTGATTAATAATACTCAGAAAAAACATTGATTCACCATTATTTCATCTTCGCTCTGAGCCTGTTCGAACTGTGACCGTCAACTAACTATTCCGTTCCCATGTAGTTCATTCGATAGTTTATTGAAGATTAAAAAACAAATTGATACACGAGATGATCTGAACAAAACAATAAAACTTCGATAAGAAATACAATTCGATGAGAAAATTCGAATAATAGTCGATAATAGTGTCCTGTGTACATTGAATTAGTATAATCCAGAATTAGCATACCTATATTCTACATTGAATAGCTATGAACAAAATGCACTGAAAATTTAAAAATATTCGAGTGTGTAAAACTCTTCCCTCTTTTCAATATCCGGGATAGGCCATCACCCGAAAGAAAGATGTCACTTGCACGATTGCACCACGTCGCCCCAGAATATTTGGTTTTATCCATGAAGCATTCACGATTTTTTATAAGTAAATAACGAGTTTCTACAAAATAATATACCTGTAAATAGGCCTATAGGCCTATTTACAGGTATATTATTTTCCCTCGAAATGGTAGAGAAGCTATAGCTTCTTTACCATTTCGTCTGAAATCTTATCTACAAGTTTAATTAAAATTCCGGCTGAAAAATGTGATATTCTTCTTGTAATTTTCAATGTATAATATAAAGCCCGGTGCCCAAGACTCAGCACTGTGTTGGAAACTGAAGTCAGGTCGGGCGTGGGTTCGAGACCCGCATAAGGCGAGGGTTTTTGTGAACGTGCTTTCCCCTATCGTCCTTTCATCGTTTCATTATGACCCACTCACTCGTACCCCCATATAATCTGACTGTTGGTGAGGTCTTTGAGCAGCATTAAAACAAAATAAGCTGATAATTAGGCCTAGTTTCTCCACCACGTTATCTTGAATATTATTCACAAGCAGCATTACAATTCCAGCCGAAGAACGTGGTAATGCTACTCTTGTAATTTTCAGTAGGCCTATGGGCCCATATAAACATTGCTTGTATCAACTAGCGTAGTGTGAAAAATCAATAAGCGAGTGAACTGAATGGCTAGACATCCAATACTCAGAAATACGATTGAAAAGAGTGAGATTTACAATTTTCAACGTCTTCGCTATTTGTCTTTCCCAACCACAATATATATATATATATATATATATATATATATATATATATATATATATATATATATTCATATATATATATATATATATATATATATATATATATATATTTATAAAAATATATATATACAATGAATGAATGAATATTAGGGTTTTAAGGCGCATCGACAGCGAGGTCATTTCATTTATATATATATATATATACATGATATTTCTTCATTGTGTTCAAGGGTCAATTAAAAGAAATCAACCAAATGAACCGTAGAAACTGTTAAAGTGAAGAGAAGGCCTACACGTCAGTTATTCAATGAATATTATGTGTACCTCTCTTAATGATGTCGTTTTGTATGAATATACAATATGATACAAAAATTCAATGATACACTTAATGATATCGTATGCCGTTTCGATATCAAATTTATACTCAATACCTGAATGGAGATGGCGTTGCCGACGGCCAGCAGCAAGGAAATTGTTAAGCCCATGTACATTATACTACTAGGAGTCAATTGAAGGTCCACAAGAATTAACTCGTAGAGGACTGAAAAGAATGAAAAGCGAGATCAGTCGTTTTATGAAAATGACAGTGGAAATTGAACTACACATGGAGAACCAAGTGTGAGTATATAATGTGCGCGATTAATTATATTCTTCAATATGATTCGAATTTCAAATAACTGAAAGCAAATCAAACTTGACACTTTTGCTATTCGGAGGATGATATTTCTCCTGAATGTTTTTCGATCTCTGAAAATTGAAAAATCCATCTCATAGATTAATCTGAGATGGATGTGGCCATATATAACGCATGGAAAAAATATCGAAATTGGGAGTGCAATAAATTAATTCGGAACTTGAATGGAGAAATGATGCATCTTTTTCCAGCGTATTAATGGAGAACAAATTAAACTCTTGGCAAACATAAATGTATTATTTCGGATATTTTCATATAGTAATAAAAGTAATACGAACAATGTCAGCTATCAGTAGTTATCGCGTTTGTTATGATATTTTTGTAACAAATCGGCATATAATACAACATGATGGCTATATGTTCTGTATATGATATTTGCTACTATAACTATATTATTGATATGAATTGTTATTACATAATTCATCCGAGTTATTCGCTATTACCAAGTCTGCTTGAATGCGAAAAGTTCCTCAATTGTGTTTCATTCTATTTATGATACCATTCTACCAGTTACTCTATTCACCATTTCGATACAACACGGGCCCAAAAAGCAAAGTATCATTGTTTTATCACCGGTTTCATGTCGAGCATTATTCAAAAATAAACTAAAAGTCCTAAACTGAATATTCATTGAGTGAAGATGTCCATGCGGGTTCGATTTTATTTGCTCTATGTCTTCACCCCAAATGGAAACTGTCTATAGAAATACATGGAGAGCTGAATATGGAGATAGAAAATTATTATCTAACGAGTATGCTGAATAATAATTAGGTGAGAAGTCACATACGAGACAAAACGAGGAAAAGTGAAAGCAAACGAGATAATTTAAGGGGTAGTTTAAAACTCAGATAATCATGATGTGGTCTAGGAATTATGAAGTCGAATTATAATCAGATATATACATTGATGTACTGAATAATTTCATGTATATAGGATGACACGTTTCACTCATGTATTGTTTCAGGCAATATATTGTTGTAGAGTTATTTTCATGTCTATTTTAACTAATGGATGGAAACTTATCCATCACCGTTTTTCAGTATTGGTCTTGAATTTGAAACAATTCTCATGAATTTATAATCATGCATTGTTAGCTCTCCAATTGATGGGTGATATTCTAGCGATTCTTCGTTCATGTGATCAAATGATTCATTGTTCACTCTTCATAAATTACATTGATTCATTTTTCTCTATTTCAGTATTGAATGGAATTTCATTTTCATTTCCTTCAGACCTATAGTTTCGAAATCAAAGTCCTGAATTTTATACTCAAATTCGAAAGAATTAATATTGTTGTTTCACTGCGGGTCAACGACTAGGTTAGATTACTCAAATTCAATTTTCCTCTTTTTAATATAATTCTAAACCATTGATATATTTGTTCTCTTTTGGATTGAAAGCAATTCATTTCCGTTACAACTTCATTCGGTAGTCAAATGTATATAAATAATATATAACTTTTACACGGTTCGTAGAAATTTATTCAAAGTTGAAAACTCACTGCAACCTAGTACGAAGCCATACAAAAATCCAGTGATCGTTTTGACGACTCTGTATTCCGTCGTCTTCGAATTCAGAAGGCAGTGCAGGCACGGGCAGATCAATTTCATGAACTTTTTCAAAACTAAAAATAAAGAAAAGCCAATTAGAAGTGTAATCAATCATTTTCGTACTTGCATATGTGTGATAATTATTCTGTTTCTTTAACCGTTCCATAATAAAGTTGACTGCCACTCGAATAACTATTTCGAGAGTTATAAAATATTTATTGTAACAGTACACATACAGTTTCATCTATTATAGATATAATGATTTGATTCCATTGTTATAGATGTGGAAAACTTTGACGTCAAATACAGATACAAACTCTGATATTTTTTGGTCATGATAACTCATTGATAAGTGATGCAATTTTCGAGCTCACATTAAAGTGTCGTATATTTTTTATTGTACTTTATATGGATCTGTGCAGAGCAAATACGTTTCAGTGATTGCACTGACAAGCTAGTATCAACTTTCAAGGACTGAGGGAAACCACGACCAACTTTAGTAAGGATGGTCGGCCACGACAGTGATCGAACCTCGGTCTCTTGAATGCAAGTTCCGAGCGCTAGTGACTGATCCAACCTTCTGAGTAACATATTTTCCCAAATTGGTTTAAATATAGAACCGTCAATGGATGCCGATGAATAATAAGTGGAATAATTAAGATGCGGTATTTTTTTGTGGAACTAGAGATGTGCATTGAATGAACTCGAACCTCAAGTGGTTTCTTCTCACGATAGTATTAATATTGTATGCAAAAGTGCAGAGTCGCAAAACCAAGAGACATTATATACATTCACAGAGGTTGAAGGTTGTTTGTCAATGTCACCTAAATAACCTTCTCGTAACTGTATAGGGACTTATAGCCTCGAGCATTTAACGCATACAGGGGGTGTGGTCGTTCATTTAATTTATATTGGGTTCATCTACGCTCTGTACTGATGACTACGATCTATTGGTGTCGGTGAATGATCTATGAAATGATGGTTTGATGAGATAAAACGTTAATGTATATTAGCTGTTTTTGGATAGTGGGATTTTGGGAAGGAGTCAGTTGTGGCCTTTCGCAAAGGAACCATCCCAGTAAGGACCTGAACGACAGACAAAGAGAAATCACGGAAAAACCCTGACAGGATAAAAGACCATGGCGGGAATCGAGCCCCGGTCTCCTGAATGACGATTCAGTTGTGCTAGCCATACTCGACCACTCGTCTCATCATGTGGGGTGTAGTCTTGTTCGACATTTGATTGCTTGACTGGACCCTTATTCTCGAGATTCATGAGATGTGAGTTGTAATTTGTGGAATGAGATCAGATAGCTTTCTCACTCATTTTCAGTGGAATTATTGGGAATCTCACCAAAATTTCACTCTTTCCTCATCCCATAAATCTTGAGAATAAGGGTCCAGGACCTTTATTTTCGAGATTATGAGATTATGAGATAGGATTATTAAGGTGGAATTCAGGTAATCTCACTGAAGATGCTATGAAAATACCATAGCATAATAATCTTATCTCATAATCTCATCTCATCTCATAATCTCGAGAAAAAGGCTGGTCTCAAATAAATCACTCACCATTACACTGCCCTGTTAGGGAAGAACAACGTAACGACCAGTTTCTTGACAAAACTTATTCTGTGATACCGGCACAAACGCGTTTTTGCATGCCAAAACTCTGTTTTTGAACTTTTGAGAAATTTAAAAATGAATTATGGATCTACACATTGCCTTACAATTAACTGTGAATTTTCAATTGATATTATATCGAAAAATAATCAGTTATGGGACTTACGTTTTTTTACCTTGCTATTTCACTATACTCAAAATAACGTATCGACCCACTTGCGTTGTTTTGGCTTGATACTCATAAAAGTAACATATTAAAATTAATTTATTAAATTATTACTGGTAGATACGTTGTTTGACTTTACTGTTTCTCAAATTTTCTTGAATGTACAAAATGGTCCTAACGTTATTTTAGCTTACTACTGGTCGATGCGTTGTTTGGCTTTACTCTTCTCAACATTTCTTGACTGTATTCATGGTTATTACGTTGTTTTCACTTAACACTGGTCGATACGATATTTGGCTTAACTATTTAGCAAAATTTCTTTAAATTTAACTAAGAAAATGTTGAAATGCATCCACTTTTAATGAAGATACGGCATTCTAACCTAGTGCATTGGAAAGCTGAGAAAAAAATTAGACTACAAATTGCTGTAACCCGAAAAAGTGCAGAATGGTGGTTACGTTGTTCTTCCCTAACAGGGCAGTATAGGCCTACGTCAATACCATAACTATATTCCTAATTTTACTGTGTCATTTATGATTGACAAGTTGGTACACGACCTTCTCCTTGCATGGATGGAAGTATGGGTGAAAAGTTGGAAAATCTGATAGCATAATCATAGTATAAAATTGTAGCGAAGGAAGTAAGAGGTTCAAATAGACCGTTCTACTTTTCACGGAGTACTAGCGCACGAATGGTTTGCGAGCCTTTATTTTTTATGCATAAACGTATATGTTAGAACAAACAAAATTATTGTACGAGTCATATTTTATTTACCTTGATTTTTTCTGGTAATGACTCAATTACAATTGTGATAACATTGTTTCTTGGACAGAGTTTACTCTTCTTATTGTTGTAATCAAACGTACGAGTAATTGAGCGTGGGCAAGAACTCAATTTCACATTATATAGGCCTATTGGTGTGGAAGCCGCTAGCGCTGATATACAGTCATTCATGGTACCTGAGTTTGAGTCCCATCCCGCCATGGTTGAACATCCTGACTGAGGATCATTTTGGTTTTCCTCAGTCGTTAAAGTGAAAAGTATCTGTGCAAATTGTGGTGATTCCTTAACAATAGGCTACAATCGTCTTGTTTTTGTCATTTCGAAGAGAGATCTTCACCTTATAGCCTTGTGAATATGTTGACACGTGGGCTTAGGTGTATACTTTGAAGGATTTTTTTATACGTTGTCTTGATGAAATGTTGAAACCAATCACAATCAAACTCCATCACTATCAATACCTAATTTGTGATAGAAAGTCCGCGGCGCAGTTTTGGAACAAATTTAGCTACAATAATTTATGATTGAATTCTTGCATGAATTCAGATGAAGGCCATCATAATTATCGAAATTTCAGATTAAATCATGCATCCAAGATGATTATTGATACCGGAAGATATTCATTTTTGAGTGAGTTAATGTTCGCGTCTTGTGAGATGTCATTATTGTCTTGTAGGCACACTATTCTGTCACTTTTCGTAACCTATTCTGTCATACACCTACATAGGCAATGCAATACTCAAATCATAAAAGACCAATCACGGATATGTTCTCGATCCAACAATTCGTTTTGAATTAGGAGTAGATCAAGCAACGAATGTGGATGTTGAAAAAAAAAACATCTACGAAACAACATCTTCATACTTGAAAACCACCTACAATATTTCCAATATCACCGTGATTGGTCTTTTGATAGGCGCTAGGGGCACTATCACAAGTATTTTGTAAAGAATTTTGAAGGAAATTCAGTCTCAACAGTGATATTATCAATTTGATAGGTATTTTAGCCTTAAAAGGATCTATTGCCATTTTGAGAAACCATTTGTACTCATCACATTCATAGCATAATTATTCTTCATTTTTTAAAAATCATTTTTATATCATTTTCATGTCTCTGTTGATACTAATACTTTTTCATATCAGGCTACTGTTTATTACTCTCTCAATATTTTCTACAATCATTTTTTTTTATCAATCATTCATGTGTGATTTATTATTATTCTGTATTTTTTCTACTTCATTAATTTTGTATTTGATCATTATTTTGTGTCAGAAGGCAATTATGTATACCATGACATAATCTAATCAAGATTTATATACATAGCTAGGAATATAGATATCGTACCGATACGTACACTTGCGGTCACATAAGAGTGGTCTATAAGAGTGGGACATAAGGTAGGCCTACTATACGCTTACGAAAGTAGGTCCTATAGCAGGATTAGGTAGAGATACGATACGCACAGTCGATGAGAAAATTATCGCTGAAATATGCATAATTATATTTCATTTCAATGAGAATAAAAATTCAGGAAAGAAACATTTCATGTAACGTCAAGTATGTGCGTACCGATCGTCAGTGGATGGCTGTATGCATATGTCTGAAAATTTATCGGTCAACTACAAATGTGTGATTGTTAATCATAATTTTGCACAATTCAACAAAATAACCAGTATATTCAATTTGCATAATAATTGACATCCTGATTCAATATTTACCATTTACAAGTCTTTCCAAATACGGTCCCTTTTCCTTTGCTGCCATTTTGAAATAGATATGATGTCTACGTTTCTGCTCACTGGTTTTATAGAACAGTTAGATTCTAGATCAGAATGATATGATGATATATTTGACACTTATCTTCAATTCACGGCTATCTTGATGCATGCTCATTAATTTTTCGGTCTAGAAGACAGTGAATATATGTAGAATCTCCATGGTCTTTGTATGACCTCAATATTCGTCACTGGATCCTATCTAATCCTACTAGATTCGATGTGAATTATCCTCGTTTATCCTCATCACCTTTGATCCCATTATCCTATTCATCCTACTAGTCAAACGCGAAATATGCGTTGTAAGATGAGCGAGATATCTCAATAAGGTATAAAAGTCCTTAAAGTAGTTCTACCCTTGCTACTTTATCGACTCTGGTATTCTACACACCTTGATATCTGAATAAGCTATTAAAGTCGTTAAAGTAGTTTTACTCTTGCCACTTCATTGACTCTGGTGTTCTACACACCTTGACGCATATAAAAAATACTTCATTGTTGGTCAACTCTTGAATCTAGAAAGCAGTGAATCTCGACAACTTAATTCTGTCACAATTTTTATGATATATTTTATGAATATTATCAGACATTTTATTTTTTTTCTTCAAAACGACTGATCAGAATTGCTTAAAAGATCGTAATAATGTGTAACATCCATGTATACACATTTAGAGAGAATTTCATCCCATTTGGAGAGATTTTATTTTTCAACATTTTCTGCCCAGCCAAATCTTATGGGGTTTTTAGAAACTTTGAGATGATGATTCTCAAAATCGGTCCGACCGATTCATCCCAAAAACTATACAGTTCTAAGTTGGATGAGTTTGCGTGTACAAAAAAAGTTTCATGTTGATCAGTCAACCCTTGCGACTTGTGGAGTGCTTACAAACAAAAAAACAAACAAACAAAAAAAAAAAAAAAAAAACACACAGACAAAGCCCTATAAGAGTGGGATGGAGACTTCGCTACGCTCATCAATTATCCTAGTTACCTTGATGCAGTCAGTTAATTTGATGATGCGGAGTGATACTCTCAGTCAATCGAATTATTTTATTCACCAATAACAAAATTAGCATGCAATGATATTAGACAGTCACTCGGGTACAATAAACCTATTGGACATATCAATTGTCTTCAGCATTCGGGCATTTGAGACACTTGAGTCATGATGGATATCTGACATGCCATGAGTGAGAATCATATTGGGTGTCTCTTATACTCTCACACTGATTGAATCAACTGACATTCAAATTGGTTATGCCCAATTAAATATCTTGACTCTGATTCGATCTCTAAAATTGAGTATCCAACATACAATTCTTAACATCCATTCAAGCTAGTCACATGGCAAGAGCAGTCACAAATGAAATATCGGTCGTTATTCTAGTAGGTTGATTATAATTCAATATGTAAAATGAATGATTTCTTATACAATTTGTCTGGAATCGCAAAATGCCGAACAAACGTGCTCCTGCATCGTATGGATTTATAACCCCCATGTATAGCTGCCGCTACTAATAAAAGTCTTCTATCAAGATACATGGTTCTTGGTTCACGCATCAACCAGAAAAGACAATGAAGAAACATTGTTCTGAGATGAACGAAGAATCTCAGTTTGGTTCAAACGAAATGAGAAAAATAATGTATGCACAATTAATTCACATCAACGTTTCTGTTGTGCCGTCATATACTTTCAGCATCAGAGATTGTACCACAGACCTACATAGACACACACATATACAAGGATAATATATATATATATATATATATATATATATATATATATATATATATATTTATATATTATATATATATATATATATATATATATATATATATATATATAAATCTCTCTATATATATAATATATAAATATATATATATATATATATATATATATATATATATATATACATATATATATATATATATATATATATATATATATATATATATATATATATATATATAAATATATATATATATATAATATATGAATATATATATATATATATATATATATATATATATATATATATATATATATATATAATACGGAACGATACAATTGTCTTTATTTTGTAACGAACAACAAAAAATGGCGATATTCAGGTTGTCAGTTCATCTGCGCTCTCATATAACCAACAATGGATTAAATATGATGATATGAATATTGATGAATGTAATGAGTTATAATATTATTATGATTAAAATATGAGATTATATATATATATATACATATATATATATATATATATATATATATATATATATATATATATATATATATAAATATATAGATATATACATATATATATATATATATATATATATATATATATATATATATATATATATTTATATATATATAGATAGATATATATATATATATATATATATATATATATATATATATATATATATATATATATAGAGAGAGAGAGAGAGAGAGAGAGAGAGAGAGATAAGCTACACATAATTCATGCATCGTTCTCAAAATGTAGTATCTTCTTGCCTATATAGTTATTCAGTATACTGAGTCACTCATCTTAATTTCCCGATATAGAGATATAAAATCCATAATTCTATAAATAAACATCCATTAGGTAATTACTGATTACGTGTGGCCATGAATATGAAAAAAAACTCATCAATTCCATGTTTCGCATTGATGTGCTGTAAATTTGAAACTACTCATGCAAACATGAACGAGTTAATCATGGTAATGTCCCATGGAGATGAAGACAAAAAAAAGTAATCAGCACAAATTAAAGTAGGTTTTGTGTCGAAACAAAGCTAGAAGATGAGTTGATAAATGTTCTGTGAAGTTACTGATGAATAGAATATACAACCAAGAACAATATATAAACATATTACCAATATTCCATAAGTTATGTGTATGACGTTTTGGTTTTGGTAATGAAACGAAATAAAACTGAAATGAAAAATGGAAAGTACTATGAGGAATGTTATGAATTGATACAATTATTTTAAAATATATAACTCGTTATATATTTATAATGTAATCACCTCAAATTATCCCCAAATAATTACAATTATCAAGTAGGAGCAAGCATGGTTGTAAATGTGCTCAAGACGCGAAATTTGTTAATTGAATGAAAAAATGTAATACCGTCACTTATCAACAAACATCAACTAATTATCAACTGGATAATTACTCTGATAGAGTGTGATGTTGAAGAAGAGTATATTCAGAGTTAATGCGCTCAAGTACCGTATAAAGTTACTATCATTGAGCTCATTGGAATTCTGTTTTTCATTGGAATTTTTGTATATGTAACATGCAACTCAATATAAACGCTTATAAGGGATTAACAGTCAAGAAAAATAATAATTGGATGTTATGAAGCAAACACTATCATGGACTTATACTCAAATAAACTCGAATTGTACGTTTCGAGCTTAGTTCATAATAATCATATCTGTGATGATAACCTACTGGGCAAACGTAGGATATGCGTTGTAATACTAGGCAAACGCAAAATATGCGTTGTAAGATGAGCGAGATATCTGAATGAGGTATAATAACAGTCCTACATGTGCTACTTTATCGACTCTGGTATTCTACACACTTTGTCCTTCATTCAGTTGCTACTTTATCTTCTCTGGTATTCTACCCACCTTGACGAATATGAAGAATATTTGATGCTTGGGCAAATATCGAATCTAGGAAGCAGTGAATCTGGCTCATTTCCATATATTTGATGTATAACTAGTAAAACGCGAAATATGCGTTGTAAGATGAGCGAGGTATCCCAATGAGGTATAAAAGTCGTTGAAGTAGTTCTGCCCTTGCTACTTTATCGACTCTGGTATTCTACACACCTTGATATCTGAATAAGCCGTTAAAAAAGTCGTTAAAGTAGTTCTACTCTTGCCACTTCATTGACTCTGGTATTCTACACACCTTGATGAATATAAAAAATACTTCATTGTTGGTCAACTCTTGAATCTAGAAAGCAGTGAATCTCGACAACTTAATTTTGTCACAATTTTTATGATATATTTGATGAATATTATCAGTTATTTTATTTTTTCTTCAAAATGGCTGATTGGAATTGCACACAAAATCGTGAAAATGTGTAAAATCTATGTATACACATTTAGAGAAAATTTCATCCCATTTGGACAGATTTTATTTTTCAACATTTTCCGCCCAGCCAAATCTTATGAGGTTTTTAGAAACTTTGAGATGATTTTTCTCAAAATCGGTCCGACCGATTCATTTCAAAAACTATACAGTTATAAGTTGGATGAGTTTGCGTGTACAAAAAAAGTTTCATGTTGATCAGTCAACCCTTGCGACCTGTGGAGTGCTTCCCAAAAAAAAAAAAAAAAAAAACACACAGACAAAGCCCTATAAGAGTGGGATGGAGACTTCGAGACGCTCATCAACAAAGTTCCCATTCTTCTCAGGTTTGTTGTTACATTTTGCCAGTCACACTGCACTCAGCACCAGATTCTGTTGTCACTTTCATAGACGAATATGCTGTAAAAAGTACGAGATATTTGTACGGAATTATTGTTTGCTCAACGACCCCACCAACAGCTAGGTTATACTATTGTACGGAACGAGTCAAACGCGAAATATGCGTTGTAAGATGAGCGAGGTATCTGAATAAGGTATAAAAGTCCTTGAAGTAGTTCTACCCTTGCTACTTTATCGACTGTGGTATTCTAAACACCTTGATATCTAAATAAGCTATAAAAGTTGTTAAAGTAGTTCTAATCTTGCCACTTCATTGACTCTGGTATTCTACACACTTTGATGTATATAAAAAATACTTCATTGTTGGTCAACTCTTGAATCTAGAAAGCAGTGAATCTCGACAACTTAATTCTGTCACAATTCTTATGATATATTTGATGGATATTATCAGTTATTTTATTTTTTTTCTTCAAAACGGCTGATTGGAATTGCATACGAAATCGTGAAAATGTGTAAAATCTATGTATACACATTTAGAGAAAATTTCCTCCCATTTGGAGAGATTTTATTTTTCAACATTTTCCGCCCAGCCAAATCTTATGGGGTTTTTAGAAACTTTGAGATGATTTTTCTCAAAATCGGTCCGGTCCGACCGATTCATTCCAAAAACTATACAGTTCTAAGTTGGATAAGTTTGCATGTACAAAAAAAGTTTCATGTTCATCAGTCAACCCTTGCGACCTGTGGAGTGCTCACAAAAAAACAACAAAAAAAAACACAGACAAAGCCCTATAAGAGTGGGATGGAGACTTCGCTACGCTCATCAAAAACAGTTATTTGATTTATTTATTTCAGAAACGGCTGATTCGAATTGCTTACAAAATGGTGGTTATGTGTATCATTTATGTTTGAACACTCAGAGAAAATTTTATTATTTTCGGAGAAGTTTCATTTTTTCAAATTTTCTCACTCAGCCTAATCTTATGAGGTTTTTAAAAAATTTGACATGATAATTCTCAAAATCTAATCGACCGATTCATTCCAAAAACTATACAGTTCTAAGTTGTAAAAGTTGGCCTGTACAAAAAAAGTTTCATGTTGATCAGTCAAACCTTGCGACCTGTGCAGTTGCCCACAAAAAAAAAAAAAAAAAAATAACACACAGACAAAGCCCTATAAGAGTGGAATGGAGACTTCGCTACGCTCATCTTATTAGCAAGGTATCTATGAAAGTTTGAGCGAAAACTCTACCCAACTTATTGACTCATTTAAAATCCACTTCATTCCAAAACTATCGAATCTATAAAGCCGTTAATAATCGACAAGATGGTTCTGCTATTATTTCTTCACACACATTTGATGAATAAGAAACATTAATTGAATTATTTTCTCAAAACCGGTTTGTTCGAATTTCATAGGCCCACATATTTGTAATGATGTGTATCGATTATGAGTTGAAGTTAATTGAAAATTCAAATGTTTTTGAAGAGATTCTATCCTTTAATTATTTTCGCTCAGCCCAATCTTCTTTTTTTTTTCAGAAACTTTGAGGTGGTGTTTCTCAAAAATGATCCGACCGATTCGATCCAAAAACCATCAGTTACATGTTGGATAAGTCTGCGTCTGCGTGTACGGAAGAAAGTTTTATGTCGATCAGCCATACTGTGCAATTTGGCTTCGATCGGTTTCTGGGGGGTCATGCCCCCCCAACGGCATTTTTCTCAATAACTTCCGAAAAAATGGAGCACCAATTACGGGGTCAACGGTACTAACCAGCACTAATTCAGCACTAATTAGGTTCCAATTTTGAGCAAGATTCGTTTCATGAGGGGTCCAGCGTAAAGTTGTGCCCCCCCTCCACAGTTTTTTCAACTTATCTGCCACTGGAAGCAGCTAATCACGAACTCAACGGCGCTAATCA
>CAXFZR010000004.1:0-2500 GCA_964007535.1 Brachyptera risi | reverse complement strand
TGAATGATATCATCAATATGATATAAAAATATACCAGACGTTATCATTAGACCCTCATTACTGGACTTCATCATTATTAATACATGATTCGTATAACGTGTAACGGAGGAAACAGTTAGGAACTGACTCGAGTTTTTTTCATGTCGAAACTTTCAATCAGGAAATGGATTTCTATCCTGCTGCGTCTAGTAAAAGCAAACGAAGTCAAAGGCAACTAACTTAATTTAACAATGGCCAAAGTGGCTGAACATTTCAGCTCGTGATAATATTGACCTGGTACAGAATGTATATTTGCTCGAAATCCAAAGACTATGTGGTGGTCCAATTGTTGGTGAAGGGGGCGGAGAAAAGGGGTAGATTCTACTAAATATTCTCCTAAATCTGTAATTGTCTATATACCATATAGATAAATGAATATATATATATATATATATATATATATATATATATATATATAAATATATATATATATATATATATATATATATATATATATATATATATATATATATATATATATATATATATATATATGTATATATATATATATATATATATATATATATATATATATATATATATATATATATATATATATGTATATATATATAAATATATATATATATATATATATATATATATATATATATATATATATATATTTATTATATATATATATTCAGTGGTGTATTGGTGAAAACTTAAGTACCGGAACGCATTATGTAACACGATTATTTCTAAATTGACCTGTATAAAATAGGCTGAATGATTGAACATGCCTACGTTGAAGCCCAGCCTCTATCCACTATAAGAGTTGCAAGTGCTTACAGAAGCCCAATTTGGTACAATTGACTAACTGACTTTACGAAAAGAGAATAAATTCACAACATTTTAAATTTTTCCTAGCACAAACATGCAATCTTTTATATTTTGTGAAGCCTTTGAACCATTTAAATACAGAGAACAAGTCGACCAGGGCTCGAAAAAGGTTCCGGAACGTCGTTCCGGTTCGAAGAAAAGTACCGGAACGTCGTTCCGGCCCCACTACACCACTGTTTATATTCAATTTTGATCCATATTTATAAACATACCAATTCATTCATGGAATGTGATCTTGTAACTCGTTCAGTGTTTTCCACAATCATATTATAATAGCATATCATATTTCGAAATATCTGACCGGGATCCCATAAAATATGTTTGAACCTACCGTTATGATAATTTGCCAGCCATTTCAAGAATACACAACAGTTCCAGAGAAACATTCGAGAAAAAACGCTGATAGTTTCCTTATTTCACATTCATTTTATAATATATTAACATATTTCGAATCATGATTTGATGTTGTTGATTAATGTATGAACATGAACATATGACTCAGAGACGATTGTTTTTCAATTTTTCCTATTTCAACATTCCTCACTATTTCAACATCCTTCACTATTTTATGAATGTAACTTGACGTATTACAATATCGTACTTTCATTCATTTATTTGAATAATTTTTTTCTACAAGTAGTTCGAAACAGGTGGTAGATTTATGGTATAATATGTACAATATAAACTTATAGGACTGAATGAAACTAATTTTTATGTGTAATTCGGAGTACCACACATGAGTGTAATTGTGATCATAATCTTTATATATTCAAGTTTGAATTCATTTATATATATTCATATTTATATATTATACATTCATAAACTTATATATGAATTTATAAATTTAAGTTTTCTGTTTGTTTATGTTTTTATAACCTTTACATCTGCTGTTAATGGAAAAACAGTGAGCATAGCCCAAGAGACTTAGTTAGAAGTGGAAGTTATCAACAGTCGTCTGTATTAATACCATGCTGGTAATGTCTGGATGAATCACAAAAACGGTTTTCTATTTAATGGGCTTAAAGACCTCTAGAAACTGAAAGACTTTTATCTGCTGCAGGAAATTATGAGCGCAGACAACGCAGTCAAAATAATCAAAATGGGGCTGTAAGATCACCCTTGTTGTACCCCGTCCAAACGATCCTACATTTCACCTATAGCCTCAATTGGGATTCTGAATCAAGTTTCGATATTATTAAATGAAAGAACAATTCATATGGAATTAGAACATTATTATTAATTACTTCAGATTGCGTCATGTCAGGTATTCAGTTGAGCAAACGAATTGGATCTGCGAACTTCCTATTCATTGAAAAATCATTATTTCAAATTTCACCATGCGGGACTCGATACTTAAAAGACATAACAACCCTGGGAATAGATTTAAATGAATGATGAATCTATCTTTTCCCTTAATTTTAGAGAAAACTAGAAATCATCATCTCAATCCCAGAAATTCTAATTAATTTATTTGTCCGTCAAATCATCACGTAGAAGACGCCCCTTTTTCTGATTCGTGACGTAGATGTTACCCTATTTCATTTCAACGGCGTTCACGACACACCGAATGTCACGCACAGTGGTGCTAAAACTATCACTGACGCTCTATTTTTGAAGTCAC
>CAXFZR010000003.1:0-44000 GCA_964007535.1 Brachyptera risi | reverse complement strand
CTTAGCTATTCTCTTATTCACTTCTAGCTCTACTTTTGCCGTATTACTGACAATACTTCCCAAGTATGAGAACTCTTCTACTTCTTCCAGTTCTTGACCTTGCAGCTGTACTTTTTCTTCAATCTTTCTCTTCTCTCTGCTCATCACCATTGTTTTGCTCTTTTCCACGCTAATTCTCATCCCAAACTCCTCTGTCATTTCTTCCCATCTTTCTACTTTCTCTTGCACCTCCTCTCTACTGTCTCCCCATAACAAGATATCATCAGCATATATCATTGTCTTTGACCCTGGGCCTTCCTTCTCTGGTTCCACTTTTCTGATCATCTCATCCATCACCATTACAAACAACATAGGTGATAGGACACTGCCCTGCCTAACTCCACTCCTTACCTCAAACCACTCCGCCCTGCCTCCATTTGTTTGCACTGAAGCCTTGCATTCTCGATATAAACTTTTCACACGGTCTATCATCCCCACATGTATGCCCTTTGCGCTGAGACTCTCCCACACCCTTTCTCTGGGAAGATGGTCGTATGCTTTCTCCAAATCTAGAAAAGCCATGTACACTCTTCTTCCCTCCTCCCACCTTGTTTCTACCAGTTGCCTGACAGCAAATATCAAATCTACTGTTGATCGGCCTGTTCTGAACCCATAGTGCTCTTCCCTTAACATGGGTTCCACTAGCACTCGCATCCTTCTTTCAATAATTCGTTCATACAGCTTGGCTGCCTGGCTCATCAGCGTCACTCCTCTGTAATTCTTACTTCTTTTTCTGTCTCCTTTCTTGAATATTACTGTTATTACCCCTTTCACCCAATCTTCCGGCACTCTTTTCTGTTGCCATGCTGCCGCCATCACACGAAACATCCACTCCGCCCCCCACTGCCCTGCTGCCTTCATCATCTCTACCACGATCTCATCTGCTCCTGCTGCTTTACCATTCTTCATCTTTTTTATTTCAAAAAATATATATAATAATGAAAAATAAAAAATAGTAGGGAATAGGGATGTTAGCAGATACCGAGGTACCTGTCTCCCATATAACCAAGCTGTTGGTGGGGTCGTTAAGCAAACAAATTTAAAAAAGGTACCCGTGCGGGTCCATTTTCATAGTTCAAACAATCACCTGCCGGATAACCATTTTTTTTCTGGTCTTTATTTTGTTTGTACGATTTTTTGGTCCAGTGTATTAAGTGTGGGCACACACAAATCATGCGCGACCGTCTCTCCTCTTGGCCCTCACCAGCATTACTGAACAACTCATCAGCACAGTGTGTCCTAGACAGCTCAGTTTACATCATAGATAGTGTCTACATGAGTGCCTTGACACACACACACTCACATGTGCTATGCCTCTCACATAGACAGCATTGTCCAGATGTGACGATGTTCAGATGTGCTAGTGCGGCATTACTTTTAATGTAGTTTCGACTTTTGTTTGTTGCCGTGTCTTTGTTAGAAAGGAAACATGATCGAAATCACATTTCAAACAATGAAAAGCAATCATTGTTGCTTTCTCATTGTTGCTTTCTTTAAATACTTTGATTTTGAAGTTACTTTTCGTCGCCTTAACATAATGCGGTCACGCACACGTCTTGCACATCCCCCCTAACCCTCTCCCACCCATTATCAGCTGATACTGATGATGGGACAAAGTGTCAGTGCAACTGCAAGTTGCAACATTCTTGTCAGTGTGGTTCCATACCTTGTGATTAGAGATCCTGTTGCTATTTAGAGTGATGATTGGATTGAAGAAAATGATGCAAATTTTTATGAATATAGGTGGTGTAGGGCCTATATTATGTTCTTGTTTTTTTATTTGTGTGGGGGAAACCCAGGTAAGAGTCAGGTAATAGTGACAGGTGCCCAGGTAGAAAAAAATTCTACCTGCTGACATCCCTAAAATATATAGTCCTCCTCTTGAAGTTATCAATTATTTTCAAACTCTAATAATAATACCTATATTGATGAGGCAGTAAATTGAATTGAATAAATCATTTTCCTGAAGTAAAGGTACGTTCATAGAGCCACGGCAACACGAATTTGCAGTGCCGTCAAAATGAATGAGCCAATCACAGACTTGCCGGGCTTGTCGTTCACTGTGACCTTGAAAGTTGGTTCAAGTTGAACATTTTGCCGGACAACAGACTTGCCGTGATGACGTAGACGATATCACGGCCACTTTTTTACTCAAACTGTTTGTTTTGCTTACGCACTATCGACTCTCGAACTCGATCACTGTCGACGTTGCCATGGTTATCGCATTGATTCGATATATAATTGCCTTGAGTCCGTGATTCAACCGATCGTTTTGCCGTGGTAGTATGAACGGTACAAATAATTTGTCGTACTATGGCATCCGACAAGATTGCCGGCCGGCAAAAATGCCGTGGCTCTGTGAGCGTACCTTTACACAGTGTAGGGTCTACCGTGATGCTGTTTTCCCTCTAATTGATTCATCATCAATGGTAACTGAAGATGTTGTCTACAATCAAAGTGAAAATAGTGCTTCTATTGGTGTGATCGATCTTTAGATCCAACAGACTACAGTATAACAGTTTTTCTAACTGTCCAAATCAGGCACTCAAAGTGAAATGTATTTTGATTTCATTTCCACTTCCGAATTTAGTTCATACAAATTCCGATTCTGATTTAGCTCCCACAAAAATATCAATTTATTTCGATTCCGATTTCACTGGTACAATTAGATAACAATTTCATAATGTTGATTATGACCCTGGGGGCTAAGCTGCATTATATTGGTGTACTGAAATTACCTGCATTGTCACTAGAAGTATTTTCATCACAAATTCTTTTTTTTTTTAAAGTCTACACCCATTTCCTCCAAGGTGTGTTTGTGTTTTAGTATCGAGATGTTGTCACCGAGGTGCGCCACATACTAGAGCAACTTCGACCATTAGTGAGGCCGATACAATTCGTGGGCCAGTCGACTGCTACTGGAACCAAGGCTAAAGGGTTGACACAAAAAGACCAGAGAATGGTAAAGTGTATTCTGTCCAAGCTTTATAATAGTAGATTATACCGGCACATACAGCGCAGTAGTTAACGGACTCGCTTCCTGTGATACGGGAGGTGAAGGGGCATATCGGACCTGGTTTGATTCCCGCCACCGTCCATCGTTACAGGGTTTTTTCGTGGTTTCCCTCTGTAGTCTAGAGTAGTCTAATGCTGGGATGGTTCCTCCAAGATGGGCCACGACCGCTTTCTTCCCACTATCCTTCCCAATATCTAACAAACCTTCATCTCATCATCCCATCATCTCATTAAACACTCTTTCGACGCCAGTAGATCTTGGTTATCATTATAGTGCGTTGTTGAACCCAATATGAAAAAGAAAAGTAGATTATGGGTTGAAAACAACTATATTTGTATTAAAATCGGATTCAACTTGATACGTATCATCGGGAACACTGACAAACTGTACTTCCTCACGAAAGGATTGTCCAACTAGCACCAACTGGTTTATTCTGAATATTTCGTAGAAAAGTTTAATAATTCAGCATGCATACAGTCTCGAGGTAGTTTGTGATCTTGATAGATGAATAAGATGATTGATGCCTCACGTTTTCTTGTCGAAAAGTTAAAACTGGGGTTGCTGTTCAATTAAGAATTAGCAAAGGATACAGAAATGCCAGATTGAAAATCAATTTTAAATATCAAAAAAGTTGGAGTTCCATTCGATAACAAATTGAATTCATGATATTGTATATCGATCGAAATTATCAACATTTTCTCAGGTCCAAGTCATGTCTTCATAGTCTTCTGTAATTATTTTCTGACATGCACATACACACACACACACACTTTGAGAGTCAACAAACAATTGACAAATTACCCTGAATTAAAAAGCACATAGAATAGTCTCTGTGATGATTTGTTTGAGAAGTTGACAGTCGGCTGTTTTTTTTTTCGATATCAAAATAATAATAAAAAATATATTGGTGGTAAAATCTCTTCAAAGTCTTGAAACATGCACCCAAGAAGTGCCGCTTCAAAACGATCTTACTCATTCATCCTTGACCTTCAATTGCTAGAAATGAATTATTGTATACTAGGCAAACGCGTTATGTGTTTCCGCGTTGATGGATGAGCTGGAACATATCAACTCATCTTTGGATTGGTTATTATATATATATATACACCTTGAGATCCAAATCATTACATCACTGCCATCTTATTTTCCATTAATAATTTATATACCGGTAATAATAAAGAAGGCTTTGTTTTAATCGTTTACAATCAAGTGGTGACACTTGTTGCTTTGATTTAATAGGTATCTTAATAGCTTTGAATAATTGACACAAATAACATTATATATTTTTTTACATCGAAACGGCTGATCCGATTTGAGTAAAAGTTCGGAATAATGTGTATTATTATCAGATTGAAGTTCTTTGAGAATTTGAATCCTCTCAGATGAAATATTTTTCACGAATGTTTTCCTCTGGCTTATTCTAATGGGATTTTTGAAAACTTTGGAATGAGTTTTCTCAGAAGTGGTTGAACCGATCGTGTTTCAAAACTATACAGCATCAAGTCAGATAGGGGTTCATGTGTGTGCCAAGTTTCAACTGATTTTGAATTTTTGTCTGACCTGTAGAGCGCGAACAAAAAAACAAAAAAAACAAAAAAACAAAAAAAAAAGGCACTTTTTTTCGGTATAGTGTAATTGAGTCTTCGCTTCGCTCATCCAATCAAGATTTCGATGTTGAATAAGAAGAAAATTGAAATCAAAAGGATTCATTTCGATATCGATCAAAATTCAAAACCCTGATATTGAACCCCTAATTTATAGACCTAATTTTATGGATTGATTGTTCCAAAATAAATTATATTTCTTCTTGTCTTCTCATTGTAACAGATAATTTCAGTATTATGTGCATGTTATGTCTGTGTTATGTGTATGTTATGTTATATCGGTGCTATGTCTCGTTGCAGATCATAAGCATGTTTAGAGAGGGTCGTAGTAACACACTGATATCAACATGTGTCGGTGAGGAGGGACTGGACATCGGGGAAGTTGATCTCATCATTTGTTTTGATTCGCACAACTCACCTATTCGCCTCGTCCAACGAATGGGCAGGACGGGCAGGCAAAGAGATGGTCGTGTAGTCATGCTGCTATCTGAGGTAAGATAGCTTTGCAAGCATTGAAAATTTGATGGGCATTGCTTATTCTTATTTTAAAAGTGATGGCAAAAAAGATGCTGGAACAGAAAACAATTTGCTATAATGAACCTTTTGAAAATGTGTTTCCTTTTCCATCTCCCCCTCCCCTCCCTCCCATCCCCCCTCAAAATTCCTTTCCAGCAGTTGATTGGAGGTGCTTTATAGTAGAGAAGCACAAAATTGATATTCTTTGCATTCTTTGCCATTCTTTGGGCTACAAGCAGGACACATACCTCATTTTCTTCAGTAGAGTGCGCGCTGAGAAGGAAAATGCCGGTGTCCAAGCTGGAAAATGACCCAGGCTCTTGTGACGGGAGGTCAAAGGTCAAGCGCGCAACCTTTCATTGAATTGCTAATAACTCGTTAGCGATTCGGCCATCCCGATAATGACTGAAGAACGATCCTTTCGAGCTCAACGGGGTCTCATGCTCGTCAAGGCCAGACCACTCTCAGTTGGATGACACAAAGCAGCAAGCAGCTCAACGTGCTTCGGCGTACTCCTAGTTTTACGCCTCAACAAAGATCATGGAAATAGGGAAAATAATGATTATTTCAAGTGACCATTTCGAATGATTCAATAGGCAAACAGTGGTAAAGCATTTGAAGGGTTGAAAACTTGAAATATCAGTTGGAATTATGGTTTAACCAGAATTCAATGAACTACATAAATTAACATTGAAATACGTTAAGCCTGCGTTGGATTTCATGCTCGACATATGTCAAATTTCGGATCAACTGAGTTTGGACAAACAAATGGTTACTGTATTAATTCAACATAAAATGGACGTCTAAAATGTGTTATGTGTTATTTGTAGTTCAGTTCTTATTGACTTATGAAAACCTATTATGTACAGTGAAACCTCTATGCATCGTTCCCAGATCCATCGTTTTCCTGCTTGTATCATTCATTTTTTCTCACCCCTCTCCCTTATAATCAATGTTGAATTTTCCTGGCTGGAAAGTTTTTCTGCATGGATGGTTTTTATTTTCCTGGTCCCTTGAAAAACGATGGATAGAGGTTTCACTGTAGTAGGCCAGTGAACTATTAGATTATTGCTGAATTCAAATTCTCTCGAGCCTCTTAATACTTGAAGTATTCTCATTCTCAGTGCCTCTTAGCAACTAATGGCCTAGGTATTGGAAACAGTGGATGTTGAAATTAATTTTTGTTGGAATTTAAGAAATTCTTTCTCAACAGTCCACAAAGTATTGTATGTATTAATTTATAGTATTAGTATTTATTAGTATTAGTATCAGTTTCATAAGTATTAATTTGCAAATTGGCAGATACCTTCAAGTATTTTTAGTTTACAGCTAAATAGTATACATTACAGTATATACATAGTACTATTACTTAATTGGTGGAAAATCAGGCCACTTTGATAGTTTCTTTTGTTTTAGAATATGTCATGTTTTTAGGGCAAAGAGCATTCCAAGTACCTGAACTCTCAGCTGCTGAGTACGAAAATCAGCAACAAGGTCTTGAGCTCGAAACGGTTGGATGATCACTTGTACAGAAATAATCCAACTATGCTACCAACTGGTATGTTTTTGGTTACTCATTCTTATTGAATTATTTATTTCATGTGAAGTAAACAAGCAAGACAGCATTATGTTACTTATTTTTCCCTAAAGTAGACCTACAGTAAAATGGGTCCTCAAATTTCTTATCATTACAATCCTTCAATTATTAAAATATGAAAGCTGGAGCTTAATTGTCCATTTGAAATCTAAAAGAAAATATTACTTCTTGTATGGTATTTACAATTGCGATTTGATATGGGTTCTCATGTCTTAATCAGGAGTCAGACACATTTTTAATTACTCGTCATCAGTTATCATTTACAGTATGCCTTTGCAAACGATAACGAAACTTCAATATGGAATATTGTTAGAAATTCTCAATCGATATCGAGAAAATCGAAAAATGCGAAATTGTAAGTCATGAATCTTGATCATGTGCTGTTTTAGTTACAGTTTATTTTCCATCCATTTATAACACATAGTATACAAAATTGAATTGTACCCTTTAGATTGTCAATTCTTTTACAAGTGAGAAAATCACTGACCATATTGACCATATGGTAGTTACCGTATCTCATATACAGTGTTGGGGAAGTTCCTTTTCAAAAAGAACTTTACAAAAGTTCAGTTCATTACTGTGAGAATGAACTTTTCAAAAGTTCAAGTTCATTTTCTATATTTTTTCTGAAAAGTTCAAGTTCGTGTGAAAAGTACATAAGTTCACGTGAAAGTTCATTTCGCGTTTTTTTTGTTGCTTTTAACGTCAATTTGGACCACCGACAGTATTATATAGCTAATATTGGTAGGGCTAACTGGTCAGAAAACCGCGTCTATCTCCATCTCTCTCACTCAAGTACAAACGTCATGGAAAAATGTACTACTCGTTTGAAAAAACGTCTCACCGGCGAAATTTCGAACTTTTGAAAAAGTTCGTGACCGAAAAGGAACTTTTACCAAGTTCACGTTCATTATGTGAAAAACGAACGCGTTCATATAAAAGTTCATCAAAATAAGAACGCGTTCCCGTGAACGCGTTCATTTTGCAAGTTCACTCCCCAACACTGCTCATATATAATAATCTCACAGTGCTGTTCGTACACAATACCATTAAGTTTGTAGTGATGCTAAAAGCCAAGTCGAGCTATTTCCTCGGCTTTCACATATACTCAGCATGAGCCATACTAACAGCAATGAGAAACTGTGCACATATTATTTATTTTATTCTTTTTTGGGTTGTTGCCACTCGGTAGAGCCAATTTCATTCATTTCTTATTTTGGAAACCTAGTAGGGCCTACTGCCTAATGCCTATACTATGATTCAATATCAATTATTTTTTCGACATCAAATTAATTGAGTATTGAATATTCCAATTCAATATTGAGTCGATTGAAATATTGAAATCGAACGGCAACCCTATTACTTACTAGCCAATCAGATTACGTGTGTGATGTGACTAACTAGATGTCTGTGTGGTAAATGTAGATTACAAAATGGTCATGTTGTACCATTTCATATCAAAAATGTGTTGCTTGAAGTTACTGTGTAGCTGTTCTAATTATTTTTCTTACTCTGACTACCTAACTGAGAACTCTTGTTTTTAAAGATGTTTGAACACAATATTTCAAGACTTCATCAAAGACCGATTACTTTATTGTAGATTATACTTATATGTAATGTCCACAGACCCTTCATCTACAAAATCACTCACATTGTGCGCAATCGTTGACTCCTTTGTTACTCCGTTTTGCTGTCATTCCAGACGCATACCTTGGGTACTTGCACATATAAAACAAATACCTCCTCGACCCAAACTCACAGTACTGCTTGCAAACTACTTAGAATGCCTAAACTGTGTATATATATATATATATATATATATATATATATATATATATATATATATATATATATATATATATATATATATATATATATATATATATATATATATATATATATATATATATATATATATATATATATATATATATATATATATATATATATATATATATATATATATATATATATATATATATATATATATATATATATATATATATATATATATATATATATATATATATATATATATATATATATATATATATATATATATATATATATATATATATAGCATCCAAGATGGCTGACAGTGCAGTTGTGTAGGAAAGTTGCTCCCGCAAAAAAAATTATTTCAGCAGTTTGCTTCTGGAATCGTTCTACGTGAGTGACAAAAACACTGCCTATATGTGTCGATATATGTTTTGACGAAGTTTCTCGGCATTCCGAAGTTTTCTGTGACTGTTATAAACGTTTGATTTGATCTGTCAAAAAATAGGCTACCGGTAGTTTTGTTCGCTTAGTCGTGCCAGGCAGTGTACCACAGTGTTGTTGTGGTTTTTTTTCGAGTACTTTTGGCCATGGCAAATACGCGGGCTAAAGTTAAGTCAAATGATCAGTCAAATCCTATTCTTGTGAGTACTGTGCAAACTGACCAACGAGTTTCGGCGGACAGTGGCGTAGTTTCGGAAAAATTGAATGACAGTGGTGTCAATGTCTTTTGGTCTGCAAGCGAGTGTGACTTCTTGAAGAAAGAAAATAATCTCCTCTTGAAACGAATCATTGATATGGAATATATAATTTCACTGCAGAAAGATAAAATTAAAAACATGGAATGTCTGGTCAAGAATCTTGAAGTGACAGGTGGTGGGTATAAAGTTATCCCTAGCACGAGCGCTAGCTCAACTGTAGAAGCCAGTGTCGAGAAGGAAATCCCGCCCGAGTGTCCTCCAACTTACACATCATATGCCAAACTTGTGAGTGCTCCTGTTCCGGGTCTTGCTGACGTAGGACCTACTACCCCGAACATTTTGTCTAGTGACAAGCCAGAAAATTCCGAGTCCCACGAAGGGAGTAGTGGCAGCGGTGTCAGTGCCCCAGCTGTTGACGTGACCACTTTCAAGTTAGTGAAACACAAGAAGACTTCGAGCAGGGCAACTGGTCGAAATAGGCCCATTACGCTAGGTAGCGCGAGAATCAATGGCAGCAAAATCATGGCAGTACCCAGGAAGATATCTCTGTATATCGGTCGTCTCCAACCAGACATTACATCCGACGATGTGGTGAATTATGTTAAAGATAAGCTAGCACAAGAAGACATCACATGTGAACAGCTGAACACAATTGGCAACTCAAACTCTTTCAAATTAGAAGCTAGTGCTGATTCACTCGAGCCACTCACTGATTCAGCTTTCTGGCCGTCAGGAGTTCTTATTCGACGTTTTTTCCACCGGCGAGTAAACTCTGTATCCCCGAGTTGAGAGTCCCACTCCCTCTTACCGGAGTTTCGGTCTTATTTGCCAACATCCAGAGCCTCTCGGCTAGAAAAGTTTTAGAACTTCTAGTTCTCAACGCTGATTTGAAGTGTGATATCATTATGCTTGCAGAGCACTGGCTAGCTGAGTATCAAGTTAATATTCTAGACGTACCAGGGTACATGAAAATCGGTCACTTTGCCCGTACGAACTTCACGCATGGTGGGGTACTTATTCTGGCTAAACTCGGACTACATACAGAGGAAATTGTCTGCACTAACTGCGTGGAAAAGACCTTCGAGTGTGCTATTTCGAAGTGGAAGACCAGCGGTATTTCACTCATTCTCGTAACTGTTTATAGATCTCCAAATGCTGACTTTGATTCTTTCCTTCTCAAGCTTGAAGAAATAATTCTACTTGCCCTGTCTAAAAGTGGCAAATCTGGCAGGATTGTAATGTGCGGTGATTTCAATACAAACATACTCACTAACAGTCGAAATCGCCAGGAACTTACAGACCTTCTGTCATCATATAGTCTAGTGATAGCAAACCCTAATGGACCAACCAGAATAACGCCAGTGTCCGAAACTGCGATTGATTTATTCATAACTAATATGCCCGACGACTTCTACTCCTGTAGTATACTGGAGACTGGTCTTTCCGACCACTGTTCGCTATCTGTCGTAATTCGCCCTCCTGCTGTGCCTAAAATACGGGAACAGAATGTTACAGAAAAAAAAAGGTTATTTGGTCCAAGTCAGAGGTCTGATTTTCTTCATAGATTGCGTGGGGCTAATTGGTGCGAAGTTTTTGCGAAGTGTTCTGCCAATGATAAATTTGCAGCTTTTAACGATACTTTTATGCATCACTTTGACAGTAGTTTTCCCAGAACTAATGTTAGGGCATTTCTTGAGAAGCCAAGAAATAACTGGATAACCAAGGACCTCAAGGACCAGGCCAGTTTCTTACGAGCCCTTGCTTTCGAGACCAAGCAATCTGGTTCTACTAGCCAAGAAGCTGATCGCTACAGAGAGGCCAAACGATCGTACAGATTGAATCTTCTGGCTGCCAAGAGAACCTCCAATGACACCTTTATTGCTAATTCACCCAATATTGGTTGCGCATCGTGGAAGCTAATTAAACGAAGTACTACATCGACCAAACCCAAAGAGAAGAATATCTCATTGAAAGTGCAGGGGAATGTCATTTCAGACTCTACTGATGTTGCGAATGCTTTCAACCATTTCTTCACCAATGCAGTCCCCGATCTCTTAAGATCTCTTCCGCCTCCGACTGGTCCCACATTGAGTGTTTCGTACTCGGTGGGAAGTATTTTTCTTTTCCCGGTACATACTATGGAAATTGTTTCTATTATCCAACGTCTAGCAAACAAGCATTCTGCAGGCCCAGATGAGATTCCAACATCAATTCTTCGTTCTTGTGCTCACGTAATTGCACCGTATTTAACTGAGGTTGTTAATCAGTCTTTCCTTGACGGGCAGTTTCCTTCAAAGTTGAAATTAGCCAAAGTGATTCCCCTCTTCAAGAAAGGCGATCCTACAGATCCAGGCAATTACCGCCCAATCGCTCTCCTCTCATGCATATCCAAAGTGTTTGAAAAAGCTATGCTTTCGCGCCTTATGTCGTATTGCATCAAGTTCAACATTTTCTCCGATTCCCAGCATGGCTTCCGCACGGGTAGATCTACCATCACTGCCATATTCATGTTTCTTACTTCTGTTTATCAAGCATTAGACGAAAAATGCAGTACCTCTTTAGGCCTCTTCTACGATCTCTCGAAGGCGTTCGATAGCGTGGACCATGATATATTATATTGCAAACTAGATAGTATGGGTATAAATGGAAACGCATTGCGATGGATAAAATCATTCCTCTCTTCGAGGCAGCAAATTGTAAATATCTGTACGACAAGTGAATCGGACATAAATTTGAATTTCAAATCTTCGCCGGCCAAGATAACGGTTGGGGTTCCTCAGGGATCAATTTTAGGACCGCTTTTGTTCTTGCTTTATATTAATGACCTACCGGCCGTGTGCAAGGATGGTCATATTGTCCTCTTTGCCGACGACACAAATCACATTGTTTCTGCGCCGACTATTGATGATGCCACAGTCTTAGCTAACAAAGCCACAACCCTAATGCAACTATGGTGTACCACAAACAGGCTTCTATTAAACGTGTCTAAAACCACGTGTATGCAATTTCATTCATACCAAGACAAGCGTATCGCAAGTCCGCTTATCCGTTTAAACGGCTCTAATGTGCAGGTGTCAACTTCTACCAAGTTTCTTGGCATTGTTATATCAGATAAGTTGGATTGGTCAGTACACATTGAAGAAATAGCCAAAAAAGTCCTGAAAGGTATTTACATGCTCAGAAGTTTGTGCCGCGTTGTTTCGTCTGCGGTCTTACGCATGGTATACTTCGCTCACATTTTCTCGCATTTACAATATGGGATCCCCTTCTGGGGACACTCGCCGCACGCTCAAAGACTATTTGTGCTTCAGAAGAGAGCCGTGAGAATACTTTCGAATGCACGAAATCGATCGTCTTGCAGACCCCTCTTTAAAACTAGCTCGTTATTACCGCTGCCGAGCATTCTTATCCTGCAGTCAGTTGTTTTTGTGAAAGAGAACTTTCACCTCTTCAAATGCAACCGCAATGTTCACCAACATGGCACCAGGCGTCGTGACGATGTGCGAGTCGAACAGCACAGACTAATGTTGTTCGCCAGAAGTCCGCATTATTTCATGTCTAGTCTATACAATAGCTTACCTGTTGATATCAAGTCTATATCTAGTAGTATTCTCTTCAAGTTCAAGGTGAAGAAATTTCTATTTGTCCACTCATTTTACTCTGTACAAGATTTCCTTAACTACCGCCAGGCTCTGGACTAGACATTATTACGCCTATCTGTATTTTTCATTGCATTTTTATTGTTATCTTGTATTCATATGATATGTTGTTTTTATATTGTTTTTTTTACTCAATGCTGACATTTACCATACTGTATCATGTATAGTCGCTGGTAATAAATTATTATTAATATTATTATTATTATTATTATTATTATATATATATATATATATATATATATATATATATATATATATATATATATATATATATATATATATATATATATATATATATATATATATATATATATATATATATATATATATATATATATATATATATATATATATATATATATATATATATATATATATATATATATATATATATATATATATATATATATATATATATATATATATATATATATATATATATATATATATATATATATATATATATATATATATATATATATATATATATATATATATATATATATATATATATATATATATATATATATATATATATATATATATATATATATATATATATATATATATATATATATATATATATATATATATATATATATATATATATATATATATATATATATATATATATATATATATATATATATATATATATATATATATATATATATATATATATATATATATATATATATATATATATATATATATATATATATATATATATATATATATATATATATATATATATATATATATATATATATATATATATATATATATATATATATATATATATATATATATATATATATATATATATATATATATATATATATATATATATATATATATATATATATATATATATATATATATATATATATATATATATATATATATATATATATATATATATATATATATATATATATATATATATATATATATATATATATATATATATATATATATATATATATATATATATATATATATATATATATATATATATATATATATATATATATATATATATATATATATATATATATATATATATATATATATATATATATATATATATATATATATATATATATATATATATATATATATATATATATATATATATATATATATATATATATATATATATATATATATATATATATATATATATATATATATATATATATATATATATATATATATATATATATATATACATATATACATATATACATATATACATATATACATATATACATATATACATATATACATATATACATATATACATATATACATATATACATATATACATATATACATATATACATATATACATATATACATATATACATATATACATATATACATATATACATATATACATATATACATATATACATATATACATATATACATATATACATATATACATATATACATATATACATATATACATATATACATATATACATATATACATATATACATATATACATATATACATATATACATATATACATATATACATATATACATATATACATATATACATATATACATATATACATATATACATATATACATATATACATATATACATATATACATATATACATATATACATATATACATATATACATATATACATATATACATATATACATATATACATATATACATATATACATATATACATATATACATATATACATATATACATATATACATATATACATATATACATATATACATATATACATATATACATATTTACATATTTACATATTTACATATATACATATATACATATACATATACATATACATATACATATACATATACACATTTCTAAATATTTATTATTTGTTCATGTTTTTAATGTTTATTATAATTTTTGCACTAGGATTTTATTATTTAGAGATGAATTAAATTATCTGTTACATTAAAATGAGCATCTACTGGGAGCATAGTTACATACCCTGACTGCTCACCCGTAGTAATTATTCAATATTCATTAGACATATTATATGTTCTCTATCCTCACGCCTCAGGCACTGTACCCAGCTGCTATAAGATGATGATGGCTGTCCAAGCAGAACAAAAGCAAGAAAAGCCGCCTCAAATGTCTAAACAACCAGCCAAGAAGAACCGAGACCTTCGTGATGTGTTCAAGCCTCTTCCCTTGCCAACCAATGCACTGTTGGATACATCCGATATTCGTAGCGTACTGGTATGTATACCAAGTCAAACGATGTACTTCGTTGTTGTTGTCCTTTGCTCACTATAATTTTTCCATTCATTTATCATTGACTTCATATTGATTATTAAGTAAAAATATATAAAGATTACAGTCTATAACAATATTTGGCCAGATTTAACAGGTAGACCCATGTGTTCAAGAGTGGCATCTTATTTAAAGAACATGTATCAAGCCAAATCACTGGCTTGGTATGCCTATGCTGTCTAGTATGAGTTGCAAATGGTTAATTTAATGTTATTTCTCTTTGGAAATTGTAGATTTTAGTTTTCTCCATAACTTTATAACACTTAACATGAAGATTTCTTGGCTAAGTTGGGGTAGGGAGCTGTGCTGAGCTCACGTCATAATGGCAGGTGAAAACCTGACCTATACTGATGCCAAAACGAAGAAATCTGTATGTTTAAAGTTTGAACGACTGCAAAACATATAGGGCCTAAAGCACAATATTTATGTATGCTGACTTGATTCTATACAGGCAACCATGACATGCAAAAATACAATTTCCTGGAAAAATTAGCCTTAGGCATGATGCGCAATGCAATACAGTGAAACCTCTATCCATTGTTTTTCAAGGGACCAGGAAAATAAAACCATCCATCCAGGAAAATTCAACATTGATTAAATGGGAGTGGGGTTCGACAAAATGAATGATAGAAGCAGGAAAACGATGGATGCGGGAACGATGCATAGAGGCTTCACTGGACTGTATATTTACTTGTGGTCCAACAACTGTTAACACCTTAACATTACCTTCAATTATATGAATTGGGTGAAAGGGAAAGAAAGAACAGCAGCTTACCGAGATGTATGAGTAGAGAAAGGCCTACTCATAGTAGAGAGCCCGTTGATAGAACACATAGAGATGAAAGTTACACGACGTTTCGGCTATTGCCTTGGTCACAGTAGAGTAGAGAGTGATGAACTGATGAAGGCTGCTTGTTCAGGTGGATAGGTGAAAATTAGGAGGGGGGGGGGGGGGGGGAGCAGAAAATAATAAATATAAAATGAAGTGAGGGGGGGGGTGGGTTCATATAGGTTGGATGTGTGAGGGGGCTAAAAGAAGCTGTGCAGTGTAGTATAAAAGTTGAAGGGGGAGATGAAAGGCAGAAGAAGTTACCTAAGGTTGAGTCCTGGGGCAAAGCGAGACTTAGTTATCCACTAGTGAGCAAGCTCCCAGCGTCTTAACTCTGAGGGTTGGCACGAAGATGGGAGGGAACGGATTATGCGGGTTGTGAAGCAGGCATTGAAGTCTCGTCCATGTGAGAGTGAATGGAGCGGAACTACTTTGTCCATGTCGTCAGGGTTGATGTTACAATCTGACCTGTGGCCATTCATACGGGTACGTAGGGCATTGGTGGTTAATCCTATGTATTTGGCAGGGCAGAAGTTACATTTACAGTTGCATAGTTACAGTTACATACAGTTACATTAAATTACAGTCAATTACATATTCTTTTTTGCCTGTTTGAATCTATAAATAATTGAAGTTATTCCCTTCAGAGTTGACATTTAGAAAAGGTAGTGGGAAGCTTGAGTTTGTTGATTCTTGTAGAACCTACCTCCCAGCACTCGCATTGTCCAGTCCATATCTGTGTTTTTGTTCTCTGTCCTTGTATTTCTGCCAACCTGACCCACCTTATTATTCTTTATTATATTGAGTTTTAACAACGCACTGTAGTGATGACTCAGATCTATTTGTCTAATGTCGACAAATTCATGTTGGGGTACAAAAATGAGTTTTCAGAACCTGGATCCTAATTAAGTGTTCCAATATACATAGCATGTGTGTGATTTTGTTGTTTTATTATTATTCAACTGACTTGATAGGTACCAAGTATTTATAAAAAATAGCATCAATCATATTATATTCCACCTCATCTAATACCATATATAATTTTATGCATTTTATAACTTACATTAACTGTCTATAGGCCTATGAAATTTGATAAATTATTGTCGTGTTGTTTTTTATCATTATTGGCTTGGCAATGCTTAATATATATAAAGAATAGCATCCACCTTATATATTTATTCATTTTGATATTATTTTTTAGTGATTATGTATTTTTAACTGACTGTCTATATGATCTGCATTCTATTTATTGTTGTTTTTCAATGATAAACTTGTAAATCCTTCATTAGACGAAAATAAAATGAAACGAAATGAAATTGGTGTCGGATGAATGATTACTGAGATGATGGGCTGATGAGATGAAGGTTTTATGGATAATGGGAAGGATAGTGGGAAGGAAGCGGTCGTGATCTATATTGTGGGAACCATCCCGGCATTAGCCTAGACTACCACGAACCACGAAAAACCCCTGTAAAGATGGACGGTAGCGGGGATCAAACTGGGTGCGATATGCTCACTGCCTCTCGGGTCACATGAAGCAAGTGCGTTAACCACTCAGCTACATGTGCCGGTCCTTATTATTCTTATATCACTTGTTTCTCTTTGCATCATCATCTATCATTCATCTTATATCGTCTATCGCAAAATAATATTCCTTAAATCAAGTTTTACGTACCAATAATGAGACCTTTATGAGACCTATGATAATGAGACCCAAGATGCATTGAGTGTTGCCTCAACACCCTCAACCCAAACCCTCAACCCTCAACCCTCAATGCAACCCTCAATCCATCTTGATGAGACCTTTATTATTTCAATACTTTTTCTTTTGACATCTTTCAAAACCTTTATGTTTTCAAGTTTTGTTTCAACCTCTACATACACACACTGGTGAAATGAAAGGCAAATGAAAACTAAACTAACTCAATTCACATTTTACTTGAAGATAGAAGCGAGTTGGGCATTGTGTAGGGCTGACAGAACTATGACTTCTTCTATGACTTATGACTTCTTTATTCACCACTAAACTGTAACGATACAACATAATGAGGTGGGTCTGTTCTCGACCGAGTACCCACTTCGACTAATGGCTGAAGGTTCAGTCTACCCCTACCTTATTGATGCGTCACAGTCAATACAGTCAGACAACATGACAAGGTAAAACATAATGAATAATGAAGAGCCAGAGTCATTGTAACGACTTTGATTAAATGATTGAGTGGAAATAAATTGATACATTGCAGTATTATACATTTTATTTTTATTCATCATGTTTCTCTACAGTTTGTGCACTGTATACAGGTAGTGAGAAGAGTGGAAGCCCCGTAACATGTACTTCACTACCTGGATAATTATATAAATTCAAACTACAATAATTGATAATAGCAAATGAAATTGAAATAAAATGAACAAATATAAAATGAAAACCATTCTATTTATTCTATTCAACTTATTTATCCATATTGGGTTTTAACTTTCAACGACACACTCTACCGATGACTAAGATCTGTCGTCATCACTGAATGATGTATGGAAAGATGACGAATGATTATTTTATTTGGTGTTTTGGGTAGTGAGAACATTGCTTTGCTGTTACGACTTATTCTCTACTTATACTGCACATTGTTGTGTACAGGAACGTAAAATATCATTGGGTAAACTTTGCTCTCAAAGTTGAGTTTACTTCTAATTTTGGTTGTGAATGGGTCCTACTAATGAAAATGCTTATATAAAAAATTAACTTTGTGTCACCTTTTACTTTGTTATATGGATGCTGCACTGTAACAATGTAATGTAATGTCACACAGCAATTATGACTGGTATTTCTTATCATTGTCAATAGTGTAATGAGTGACTAATCACTGATTTGTTTTACAGGCTTTGAAGGAAGATCCTCCAGTATTCCGTAAGAATAACACTTTCAACTTGCTCAAGAAGACCAGTCAGCCTACCATTGACCCTTTTGTCGTCCCAATCACTGGATCTTTAGTGAATCCAATCAAGCCCTTAGTCAAGCGAGCCATCAAACGTTCAGCCAGTTCAACCATCAAACCTGCAGGGGTTGGCGTGAGTGAGTCATGGGCTGATGAAGTGTATTTGATTGAGTCCTCAGACGATGAGGTGGATGAGTTATGGGACAACGAAATGGCTATCCCAGATCCTTCCTTCTTGAACCAAAGAAATCTCGTTAACAGCTTAAAGATGATCAACACTGCCCTCAAGATCAACATTACCGGCAGCTTCAACGCAGTTTTCTGTCATGACTGCGTCAGTGACTATATTGTCGACATATCAAAAGAAAACAAATCTGAGAAATTTATTGAAACCATGAAAAAGGAAATCTTGTTACCAATGGAAGATTTGTTCAAGTTACTCACAAAAGAAGTGGCCTTGAGCATGGACGTTGAGTTGTTCGCGGATGTGGTTTTACCATCATCTTCTGATGAAAGCTGTGATGATGAGGAAATGCAGAGACTCATTTATCAAGACATTCGGCTGTTGAACATTTCCAAGCCCAGCTTTGATCTTGGTCCAGACACATTGATGGCTCTTGACTCAACATTTGATAACCAACCTTATGGTCAACAAGCTTCTGATGGATCTAGTCTTGACGCTAATCCAGGAAATCCACCTGATATTCTTCCCAGTTATCAAAATAACACGTGGTGCTCACTGTCTCCCATCTTACAATCACGGAGTATTCTAAAGTCAGCCAAAGCTGAGGTAACTTTAGCTGATGGCATAATCTCACTCTCTCCGCTCATCCGCACGCAGCAAAAACCTCTGTTGTCCCCTACCTTCCAATCACAGAAGATTCCAAACAAGAGAGCCAAGGCTACGATTGGTGTCAATGCCTTAATGTCACTTCCATCAAACTCTGCTTTGTCCCCCAGTTTCCAACCACAAAATGTTCATAGGAGTGCCGATGCTGGGACGGATGAAGCTGATGACATAACCTCATGTTCATGGTACTCGGCTCTGTCCCCTTCGATCAAGTCACAGAATATCAGTACGAGAGCCAAGGATAAAACAAATGTAGCTCATGTAGCTCATGACATAACCTCACTCTCTCCACTCATCGGCACGCAGCAAAAACACAAGTATTCAGGCCGTGTACGTAAGAGACTGTATTCACAAGTTGGCAAGACAGACACTGCAAAACAGCATATGAGCAGTTTGTTTTTCGCTCAGGGCGGTGATGATGTGCACAACTCGCACTTCCCACCAACTGATGAGCTGAACATGAACATACCAACTGTTACATTTGACTTCTTTGATGAGTCACAGCTGTTTTCACTGAGTCCAGAGAATACAAAGACACTAGAAAGCACTATGGAAACTGCAACATCGGCTCAAGTTGACTGTATTGCTCAGCCTGTAGACAGTACATCATATTGTGTCAATTCACTAGCAATGGACAGTATGTACACAGTTGATCAAATGCTGATGAAAATTAATAAACCTTCGATGAATGAACCTGTTGAGAGTAAGCTAGTGAATGCAATTGATAGAAAGTGTGTAGATACATTGAGCAAACTGTGTTATAGGAATTCTGTGGATAAAATTAGTGAACTAGTTGATAGGAAGAGTATATATCCAATTAGTAATCCAATAAATAAAAAGTCTGAAAGTGATGAGGACATGTTTGCAGGTGACGACGATGTTTTTAATAATATTGTATACGACTACACTCAAGTGAAAGCATCAACATCAAGTGGTATGCATCAGTCTTCCACCATGACAGAGTTGAGTCCCAATCCAAAAGTGTGTGACCCAGAGTTGAGTTTCAATCCAAAAGTGTGTGAGTCAAAGTTGGGTTTTAAGCCAACAGTGCATGAATCAAAGTCAAGTTTGAAACCTCACCTCTTTGTTAGCCATTCAACTCCAAACAAAACCAAGGAAGTTGCAGAGAAGTCATACAGAGACAGTCCCATACTCAGTCCTATTCCCGAGCTCAACGTAACCAACAATAACAAAGTTGCTAACCTGTCAACTACGACAGATGAGTCACCCGAGCTTGTACGGAGGAAAGTCAAAGAAAAGAAGCAGTGGAAGAAAGCGAGAAAGAATGAGAAGTGTGGTAGACGAAAGAAGAGATGTAAGTTTATCAACAGCGAGGCAGACGAAAGCGAAGACGAAAAGCGTATGTCCAGCGATGGCGAGAACACTTGTGGACTTGATTCATATGATGAAAGCTTTGTAGATGACTTCACCCAGCAGAATGCGACACAAGCCATTCAAACCAAATACATCCAGTCCAAGATCAAGAGTCCAGATTTCCATCCGCGTCATCATAAAATTTCTTTCCAGAACGTGTTCTCTCAAGCGATCCCTGAAGAGTCTGAATCTTATCTTAATGACTCATTTGTCAATGATGAAGAGACTGGAGAAAATGAAAAGCTGGAAATGTCTGAGCTGGAGCTGGCAGAATTGGCCTTGAAGAAAATCCAGAGAGACAAGCGAAAACGAAGACGAGGCTCTGATGAAAGTGAAACTGTTGCAGATCCAAAGGAAAAGAATATTACAGATGAAAATCGAGCTAAAAATAGAAAACTGAAACGAATTAAGGTTTTGAGTTCTTCAAGTGATGAGGATATATCCCGTGTAACTAAACACATTGTTTCAATTAACAACATCTCATCAACTCTTGAGACAACTTTGAGTTCTCAACAAGGCAATAACATTGGTGACTTTTTAGAAAACCTTAACTGGGATGATGATTTTGATGTTCCTGCTGTTGAAAACCCTGGATGTGTGCAGTCTACTTCTGTTGGAAGCTCAGTAAAATTGCAGCCTAGCTCTGCTGGTAGCTTGTTGAAAGCCCAACCTAGCACTGCTGGTACCTTGTTGAAAGTGCAGCCTAGTTCTGCTGGTAGCTTGTTGAAAGTGCAGCCCAGCATTGCTGGTAGCAAGTTGAGAATGCAACCTAGCTCTGCTGAAATCTCATTGCGAGCACAGCTCAACTATAGAGGAGAGACTAGTGATAATGGAAGTTCACCAAATTTGTTGTTGATAAATTCTGGAGAAAATAATTGTGCTGAACAAACTAGAAGTAGGCCTATGGCTCAGTTGGTGTTGTTAGTGTCTACGCGACAAGTATCTGCAGGTTCGAGTGTGGTATCCGGTCTAAGGGCAGCTCCCAACATCAAGATCACTGTGAGGTCAATGCCTGAAGCTGATTACTGTCCTAGCTGGCGACTAGGAGTTGCAAGACTGTCAATGACAAGTAAATAATTTTCAAACTTATTTCAGATGAACCTTCTTGATGCCAACCTTTTATATATATTTTTTTTTTTTTTAATAACATCGAAACTTGATACAAAATGATTGTTCCCCAATTAAGGCTAAGGATGAAAAGTAGGATCGTTTGGACGGGGCACCACAAGGGCGATCTTACACTTATATACCTTTTATATGAAAACTGTGTGAATGATGGCAACACTTTTTGTGTTCATTGCAGTGTACTGTTTAAAGGCAATGATACAAGATAGTTCAACAGAACAAATGTGCGCTCTAGACCCATTGCCAATCGTCTGGTTGAATAAATTCCAATTGACTTGTGTAGAAATGGTTCTGAATGATTGGACTGTAATCATCGAAGAGAGCGCACGTGATCTAATTCGGTCAACAGGAGACCACCAAATGAACCCACCAAATAACGAACGTTTTCGCGGCAGTTGTGGTATATTTATGAGGTCTTCAATTGTTTATTACTGGTACTCATTTTCAACAATGTTCATTTCCAGCAGCAATACAAGGCAGAATACAGCCATCATCTTTTGCTTCAAATTACACCTATTTTCTGGTTGATTGAATAGATCACAGCCTTCTCAGGCATGATTTTCTCACACAATTTATAAAAAGATCATGTAATCACGGCATTATTCAAACTGTCATTTTTAACTTCCAGAGATATATTCTCTTGTTTTGGCAATTGGTTCGTTGGGGTATTATTATCTTTATTGTGTTGAAGTTAACCTATACCGTATTTGCTTACGAATAGAAAGAAGTACAATTTGAAGCAAGAGAAGATTGCTGCGGTCTGTCTTCTATTGCTGCTGAAAAGGAATTATGTTGAAAGTAAGTAATAGAGTAATAGAAAATAAAAGTGAATAGAAAGTAATAGAAGTAATAAAAGTGCATTTACACATTTTTCAAATATATCTTCATATTTCCAAAAAAAAAAATATATATATATTGGGTTTTAACAACGCACTGTAATGATGACTAAGATCTATTGGTGTCAGATGAATGATTAATATGATGATGGGATGAGATGAAGGTTTTTTGGGTATTGGGAGGGATAGTGGGAAGGGAACGGTCGTGGCCTATATTGTGGGAACCATCCCAGCATTAGCCCAGCTACAGAGGGAAACCACGAAAAACTCCTGTGAAGATGGACGTTAGCGGGGATCGAACCGGGTCTAATATGCCCTCTGCCTCCCAGGTCACATGAAGCAAGTGAATTTACCACTATGCTGCATGTGCTGGTTTGATGTTGTTTGATCATGGTTTTGAAGCGTCTGATTCTGCTATGTTCCAACTTCCAAGGTATTGGCTATATAAACAGTATATTCAGAATAAAAAGCATTATACATGTAGATGCTATTTTTTTGGCAAAATTGTATCAATTGGAGAAGGGGTGAAATCAGTTAGGGAATTTTGAAAACCAAAATGCAAATGCAGGTGGCAGATGAGGCGTATGTTCAGCCCAGAGAGTGGACACCACCTTTTTTTTAATGATAATTGGGGTGTTTTCCTTGTATGTCTATTGTACATTACATAATGGTCTAACCAGTACCATACTATAGTTTTGCTACAGAACGTTGTTGTACTACAAAACATGATGTTTCAAAATAATACATGTAAAGTAGCCCTACTAATTTTCAAATTCTAAATGCTATGGACCAAAAAAATGGAAGCCATGTTTACATGTCTCTAGTAATAATTTTTTTTCCTGAATTTTGTATAATGATAAACATTACATCTGCTGGTAATGGAAAGAAGTTATCATTGCCCAAGAGACTTACTTCAAAGTGGAAGATATCAACATTCGTGTGTTTTGTGTCCGCATACATATCACAGAAACGGTCATAATGTGTTCCGGACGTTCGGAAACTGAAAGACTTTTATCTAATCAAAATGGGGTGGTAAGATCGCTCTTGTGGTGCCCCATCCAAACGATCCCATCTTTCATCCATAGCCTTAATTGGGGAACAATGATTTTGTATCGAGTTTCGATGTTATTAAAAAAAAAGTAATAAACGATTATAGATTTCATTATTAGGGCCTATACCACAATAGCCGCAAATATGTTGAACAATTAGCTGTTTGTTATTTGGCGGCTCATTCGGCAGTGTCCAATAGACCTAATCGGACCACATGGGCTCTATTTGATGATTGCAATCCTTGCATTTAGAACTACTGTATTCCTATGTGAGTTACGGTAATTGGAATTTTTTCAACCAGACGATTGCGATGGGTCTAGAGCGCACAAGCACGTCAATTGCAACCAACTATTCGTTCTATTCAACAATTGAGTAATATGACCTTTATAGATCATGTTTTGAATCTGATTGAAGTGACCTTGAAAAATAGTAGATTACATTGAATTGCAACCAATCACCATGTAATGTGGCCTTAAGGGGATGTATGCGTGGTGCTTATACAATAGAGAAATTCATCTTCACTATTTTTCCCATGTTCACAAACCAGTGTAATTTAATAAAGAAGTATAACAACTCCAGGATAATTTTATGCTCTTTTATTAACTTGATATTCTATTTTTGTGAATTCCATCAGTTTTAACGTATTACGTGAATGAATACCAAGATGTGATGGAATTCATTCAAATATTATTTTAAAACTGATTGATTTTTTCAAAAATAGAACATCCTATCAATTAAAGTGCATAAAATTTCAACCACACTGGTTCAATGTCATATCAATAAAAGCGCATAAAATCATCATGGAGAGAGTTTCCTTTTTTTTAAACCACACTGATTTGTAACATGAAAATGAATGGTTATCTTAATTTATCTATTGTGTAAGCACCGTGCATGCACCCCCTCAAAGTCTACATCATCACTTCATGGTGATGATAGAATTAGGAGTATTTTAGGTGATTCATTTTAAAACACTTGATAGTAATATTCAAACAAATGATCACCTAGCTGGGCTTTTTGAGATAAGTACATCAGTTCAAAAATGTATATTTCTGTATCATTCAACATGGAACTATCAAATTTTGGGGTTTCACTTTTAATATTCAACATACCATTGAAATATACTAAAGGTAATGGCATTGAATCAAAAAAATGTTTACATTGTAAATGTAGATATTACAAATAATAGAATTTTACAAAAATAGATGTACAGACCCATTCTCATTATTGATCCACTCTTTTTAATGGGAAAAATGTTAATTCAGTTCATTAGTTTATTTTCATTTCCATTTGAGAATATACTTGTTCAAAACAGCTTAACTTGAATTTCCCCAATGTGGAATTATTTTCCAAATCATTTTTTTCATCTGCTGACCAGAGAATAACCAGACAATCACCAGATGACCAGACAATGGGAAGACTGGCATAAATAAACTTTGGTTTATAAAAGTAAAATCATCACACTTCACCAACTAGTAGAAACAGTTTTTGATATTCAATAGATCGGATCTTGGCACCAGGATGGTAAATATATGTGTGGCTCAGAACTCTAAGGATCTAAGTCCAAAAACATAAAGCTGAGATAATTAGAGGTTTATTAGATTTACAATTATTAATTCTGGGTGTGTTATTTGATTGGTTAAGACATATTCATTAGATGAGCGAAGCAAAGATTCCATTTCACATACCAAAAAAAAATGGGCTTCGTTTTTATGTTTGTTTGTTTTTCTTTGTTTTTTTGTAATTTTGTGCACGGCATACAGGTCAGGAAAAAATACTAATCGAATTGAAACTTTTTCCACATATTTCTGTCATACCAGAATAGGCTGGGATTGTTATTCAGAAAAATCGGTCAAAAGGTTTTTCGGGAAAAAAATCGTGAAGTTTGAAAAATCCTCATAAGAATTACCCCGAGGAAAAATACTTGAAAAACAAGAATTCATCAAAAGCTCTCAAATTTTCACCAAATATGAACAATACTATTATACACCTTTTCAGAGATTTTTGCAACAATCAGATGAGAAATAACAAAGAAAACGCAATAGAAGTGTACATTTTATTGAATATTTGGATCAATTAGTTTTTCAAAGTGTATATGCGACAGGTTGCAGCACTATAAATATCAACAAGTTGCAGGTGAGGTTTTTGAATGTTTGAAGTAATCCAGGATCCGTAGACGTAAATTAAGCCGACAGAATATTTTTCATTCTGCATTTCCATACTTCTAAGCTCATCTCACAACGCGCATCCCGCGTTTTCTTAGTTATAGTGAACAATTGGTTCAACTCATGATAGGTTTATTTTACCAAAATTGTCAATGTGGTATGTCAGAAATACGTGATTAGATAAGAGTATTGGAGTTAGTTCCAGGTTGCTCTGAAGACACAAACCAAATGTATAATGATAGTTTATTTTATATATGAATATGAGTTTACGGTATATCATTTGACAAAGCATAAACAACTCTTAATATCTCACCCTGAACATGACAATCCTTAATATTCAACAAAAAGCAATAACCACCCCGAATCTCGGTTACTAAGTTGGTATTGCAGAATCACAATAATCACAGTAATTGATTTCACTCCCTAAACTTGACCACCCTTGATATGTAACAAAAAGCGATAGCCACCCTTAATATTGATCATAAAGAAGGTATCACAGAATCCCATATCTTCGTTCAGACATGATGAAATATTGTTTTCATCCATTTCTAACAATGCATGTGGAAGTTGGGCTCAGGTGGCACTGAAAATCTCGACAGAAATTCCACTTCAACATGATACTGCTGCCACCTAGCAGCCATTGTGTGCAATATGGATATACCGGTAGATCTTGGTTGCAATGAAAGATTACACATATTTCTACTAATTTTTGGGTGTAACTCAAAAACGTTTATTTTGGACTTAGAACCTTGGAGTTCTGAGCCAGACATATGTACGTTCGTATTTGTTATATTGATTTAGTCTGCTTACTTACTGATTAGTCATTATTAGAGGTGTTTGTTTTTCGCAAGCCGTGAAATCGCGGAATGTTGTGTATGATGATGAAACAACAAAATAGCCTAAGCACGTTTCAATAAATTGAATTCTTAATATAAAATATGATGAATATCTAAATATAATTTCCACGTTGTGAAAATATGCGAGATATGCCTAAATTTGCTCGGGACACAGTAATCAACTTGAGTTCACGGAATTTTCCATGAAAATACGTTTTAAAATGTTTCACCATAAAAAAGCATTATTTTCCCAAATTCCATATTTTTTATTTTGACGCGTGAGCTGTTCACTGCTTGCTGGGCGTGCGTGCCATCTGACCTTGACAAGTTGATGTCCACGAGACTACGATGAGCTCGAAACACTCGTTTGGCCGAGCGGACGGCCGCTCGAGATGGTCAAGTGCCAATGGAAGCCATCCATTTGACAATCGGGCATTGTCGGAGCAGCCGAGTACAGCCAACAGTTTCTCACTTGTACTCCTAACTGGTCACCTAGCTTTCTCTCACGCGTAATACAAAATTGACTACATTCTAACCGGGAAAAGTTATGGTTAATCCAAATTTTCATAAATCGAAATCATTTTCTGAGGCCCCCTTTCATTTCGGATTAATGTTGACTTGTAAACTGTGTACTTAAAAACATATTTGATATTTTTTCTCTTAAAACTTCATAAAATATAATTTCCACGTGACATTAGGCCAAAAAAAATAACGCCACCAAACACCGACATTTGCAAATGAGGATGCAAAAAACATGAAATCATAACACTATTTTCAAACACCTCTAGTCATTATATATGGGGTTGTACCTTCTGTACTACATTTGCTGATAACTGGTGTATTATAGTGTAGTGTAAGAAATATAAGAATGGTCAATAGTTTTGAGAGCAGTGGGTAATGAATGGGAAAAATGAATCCAGATTCTGTATATCAGTTTATTCTCCTACCCCACTCATAGAAGTGTAGAAAGTAGAAATAGGTTACCTGTGGTTTAGGCCTACTGGAATAAAAAGTACCATTTGCTAAAATTTTCATCTTAATGGCAAACTTTGAAAGCTTCCTTTGAATCAAATAGTTGGCATTATTTCATAATGTTTTTCATAACCTCTACTCTAGGTCTTGACCAGCATGATAGTTCATTGGATGAGCAAAGCGAAGACTCAATTTCACTATACCGAAAAAAAAGTGCCTGTTTTTTTTTTTTTTTTTTTTTTGGTTTTTTGTTCGCGCTCCACAGGTCAGACGAAAATTCAAAATCAGTTGAAACTTGGCACACACATGAACCCCTATCTGACTTGATGCTGTATAGTTTTGAGGCGCGATCGGTTCAACCACTTCTGAGGAAACTCATTCCAAAGTTTTCAAAAATCCCATTAGAATAACCCAGAGGAAAACATTCGTGAAAAATATTTCATCTGAGAGGATTCAAATTTTCAGGGAATTTCAATCTGATAATGATACATATTATTCCGAACTTTCACTCAAATCGGATCAGCCGTTTCGATGTAAAAAAATATATAATGTTATTTGTGTTAATTATTCAAAGCTATTAAGATACCTATTAAATCAAAGCAACAAGTGTCACCACTTGATTGTGAACGATTAAAACAAAGCCTTCTTTATTATCATATAAATTATTAATGAAAAATAAAATGGCAGTGATGTAATGGTTTGGATCTCAAGGTGTATATATATATATATAATAACCAATCCAAAGATAAGTTGATATGTTCCAGCTCATCCATCAACGCGTTAGGTGTTGCCGCGTTGATGGATGAGCTGGAACACATCAACTTATCTTTGGATTGCTTATTATATATATATATATATATATATATATATATATATATATATATATATATATATATATATATATATATATACACCTTGAGATCCAAACCATTACATCACTACCATCTTATTTTACGTTATTAATTTCTATGACTAGGCAAACGCGTTATGTGTTTCCGCGTTGATGGATGAGCTGGAACATATCAACTTATCTTTGGATTGGTCATTATATATATATATACACCTTGAGATCCAAACCATTACATCACTGCCATCTTATTTTCCATTATTAATTTATATGAAAATAAAGAAGGCTTTGTTTTAATTGTTTACAATCAAGTGGTGACACTTGTTGCTTTGATTCAATAGGTATCTTAATAGCTTTGAATAATCAACACAAATTACACTATATATTTTTTTACATCGAAACGGCTGATCCGATTCAAGTGAAAGTTCGGAATAATGTGTATCATTATCAGATTGAATTCCCCTGAGAATTTGAATCCTCTCAGATGAAATATTTTTCACGAATTTTTTTCTCTGGGTTATTTTAGTGGGATTTTTGAAAACTTTGGAATGAGTTTTCTCAGAAGTGGTTCAACCGATCGCGCCTCAAAACTATACAGTATCGAATTGGATAAGGATACTTGTGTGTGCCAAGTTTCAAGTGATTTTGAATTTTCGTCTGACCTGTGGAGCGCGAACAAGAAAAAAAAAACTGGCACTTTTTTTTCGGGTATGGCGAAATTGAGTCTCCGCTTCGCTCATCCAATAATATTGTCTTTAAAAATAAAAGCGTGATGAAAATGGCGAGGTTCGGGCTCATGTGCCCGTTTTTCCACCTAAACAAGAACACAAAAATATACAAATTTCCAAAGTTTGTCAAATGAAATGGTATCGTAGAAAAAAAATAAGTGTATGCCTAAAAAGAGTTTGAAAAAAGCACCTTTAACATAACCATGAGCAATTAAAAAAGACTCCAGAGCTGCTGGCAGCTCTGTAATTTGTTACAATTGTAATCTAAATCAATATACCGTAGATAGGTAGTACAGTAAGAAATGTCTCAGCTTTACACTAAATTATGGTAATTATGGTGTTACTGCAATTTTATGCATATATCTGTGTTGCTTGCCTTGGCATTGAAGAAAAGTACCAGGGTGGCGCTCGGGGGATTAGTGGGGTGGCGCCCTGGCCCCAGTTCATGGCGTTGGTTCCACTTGGCTTTGACGACCACCGAGAGTAAAATTTGTTGATTATAGAAAGATGTGTTATGTTTGATGCAGATTTCTTATCAGACCGATTTCTTACTTCCTGTGTTGTGCAACTACGTTCTGCTTTCCAAACCGCATGCCTCATTGTAGAGAACAATAATGATATTCCGGTGACAAGTAGAACAATGTGGCGCAACAAGAGCAACTTGGAAAACCTAGCACGGCTTCGCCGAGCAAACGTCTTTGTGCTGTACTCACAGAACTGTGGTGAGTTACTTTGCATCGTGCATAGAAATATAATAATTAGGGATGGGGAAGACTAATAATTGATTGATGTTGTTGATGCTGGTCTATGATCAATATTTAATTATTTTTTTGCACACTTGTACTCTCACTTTATATGTGACCAGTAGTATTAGTCATCACAAAAATAATCTCATTATATAAACAATGTCTCTCAGACAACATGTACCTTACATTTAATACCAAATATAGTGCTGCTACACAATGCATATACAGTGGATATTTGGAAGTTCATCAATTACATAAAACTGAACAACAGCTCTTGGATCTATATCTAGTTCTTCACTTCTTCAATCTGTATACTGTACTGTCTATAATTTAATTGGCTGAGGTGGGGCTTTCAGACTTATCACCTTCCTGTATTTGTCAGATTAGGCGTATTAGGTGAGAATATTGATCCCTTGTAAAAGTTTTAAGAAAGGAATAACAATTTCCATGACACATTTGTAGAATGTGTATCTCACCAGTTTTCAAATACCGTAATATAAACATGTTCAACTTTCAATTTAAAGAATGAATGGAAAGTTAAACTCTCTGAATGCATGATAGATTTCAGAAGAAAACTAAATTGGGGCATATGCATCTTTCTTATTTACTTTCTTGCTTACAATAATACTGTACTAGCATAAGCTAGGCTATTTACAATCTGTAAGAGTGTGAGTCATGATGATGATGGAGTTGGAGTTGGAAATAACAAATCTTCTTGCAAATAATTAAACATTTCTGAAAAAGATGTATTTATTTAATAGATGTTGATTTTTAGAAGATGTCATCTTAGCGTACCTGCTACTCTTCAGAAAAGTAACCATGACAATCATGCAAATAAGAATCTGAGATTCTAGAGACATAGAAACAAAACTGAAGCTTGCAGGAACTGAGAAGTAAGAAAACTGCCCAAGATAAAATTGGTGAAAACACCCCCTGACCTAGTTAATTGAATTGGTTCTGGAATGAGAGATATGGTAGATTATTAGGCCATGAATGTATAAAGGTCAAGAACGTTTATACTAGCCCAAAGTGGTGGAATTGCGTACAATGTACATATTTTAAATTTATATTGTTTGGTCTATTTTCTTCACTTCCAGATAACACTGTTAAACTCCTGGCTCTACTAACTGAAAAGGAAGCTACAATCGGCCACACCATAATCAACCTGCCACAGCCCTTGATGGACAAATTGGAAACTGTAAGTATTGCATGCAGCCCTAGTGTCTTACAAGCAGTTCAGGCTTGCAATAATAGTAGTACTGTATTAGAAGTAGATATTTATTTTAGCACTGAATGCTATTTCTGACGTAGGGTACATATAGTTACAAACAATTTCATAACGTTGAGTAAAACAAATAAACTAACAAAAGAATGTTCACAATAAAAGATAAAATGTTACATAGCCTAAAGCCTGAATTACACACTTCAACTTATTCTTCAATTGTATTAACTCAACTCATGAATTCATGAAGTTGAACTGTCTAAATGGCAGAATTGAAGTAAAACGGTTTCCTCAAAAACACGGTACACAAGTTTAGCTCAACTTTTATGATTATAGAGCATGTTCTATTTTCCTTCATGACATGAAGGGAACAAACCAATCAGAAGCTGATCCATCAAGGCAGCGATTTTCGATGCCGCCATTTTATCTCACTTCGAAATTTCCAATTAACAATTTGCACTGATTTTGTGGTTGAATTTGAGAGAGATATATTTTAAGCCATTAAAAAATATCAATTGAATTTTAAAATACCGGTACAGTGAAACCTCTATCCATCGTTTTTCAAGGGACCAGGAAAATAAAACCATCCATCTGAGAAAACTGTCCATCCAGGAAAATTTAACATTGATATATGGGAGTGGGGTTAGAAAAAATGAATGATACATCCAGGAAAACGATAGATCCGGGAACGATGCATAGAGGTTTCACTGTACTGCAATAATTAATTCACGAGCTCTTATGAAAATCCACTTTCGTTATTGTTCGATGATATACGTCACTTTCGGGCAATCTTCATCTGTCAAGAGTGGTCGAGCGCACAGAGGACCAACCTGATATTCTAGACGTCCGGAGTTCAAATCTTCTGGAGATACTTATATTTTGTTTACATCAAGTGCATACAAATGCAAATTAAAATCAAAATGATACAAATTTAATTATTTGAATACCGTTTATGTGGGGAAATACTTCACTTCTAAAAATCCATCTAAAAATCCATCAAAAAATGAGAATTTCTACTTCTGACAAATAACTAGGTTTTGAGTCAACTAATGCATGACCATTGAAGGGAATTGATATTAAAATAATGAACAAAAAAAAGAAATATTTTTTCCTGTTTTTTCCCAAGTGCCGGCAAAACAACGAAAAACGCTTGCTAGAAACGTGAATGCCACAAAAATGACTGTCGAGTTTAGAAACTTGCCAAAGTTGTTAACACTATTGGGCATGTCATCAGTAATTAGAATTTTCATAAGTCTTGCCGTTTCATTATCATCAAAGATTAAGTTGCCTGAAAGTTTTTACTAAATTTTATGCGATTCTAATTAAATCTGTATTGATCAAGGAGGTTAGATACTAATAGTATCTAATTAGTATCTAACCTCCTTGGTATCGATAGAACGAAAATTGTTTTGAGTTTGACATATGATAGCCACAGCCTCTGTGAATGCAGACAGGCATGTCCAAGTATTGTATGCACTGCATACTAAATGCAAGATATGCTTGTTCAGCTAAATTCTGATTGTTTGTTTGTTCATTTCATTGTTACAAATAGTTATAAACAGGTGGTAAAATCTTAAAATTAATTCAACTTGAATTACTTGAAAAATCTGAAATTACTAGATTTATCTAACCAGCTTCATTTTAAATTGACCAATCTTATCGACTCCGTCAAACATACTCTGGTTCAGGCAATCCCAATCCCGTATGGTTCTATTGATAAATGAATACTTCACCCTGTCCAGTCACGCTTGAATGATTTTTATTTTGGCCCAGTGTTCACTTCTCCCATAATAATGTGGTTCCTTCAATCTATAAAAAAACAATATCATTTGATTTATTTTATTTTTTTATATATATTTTTCTCTTTTTTTTCTGGTTCATTTCATTTGATCACATTTGACATCTTTCAACTAATTGAATAGTGTAAAAAGTTGTTTCAAGATTCTTTTCATGAATTCGTGAATTCATGAGTTGAGTTACAATTGAAGAATAAGTTGAAGTGTGTAATTCAGGTTTAAGTAATATTTATATACCGGTAATCAAATTAGTCTTCTAGCCAGAAATGTTTTTGCTCATTGGGATTTGGCACTAAATTTTCTAGCAGCTTCATTATCTTACATCAGTCTCTTCTGAATCTAGATACACTGTTGCAATATAATACAACAGTTTCAAATCATACATAAATTTTACAAAATTCAATGAACAATTTCACAAATGTTATGTAGAAATTATTGAATTTTTAGAAATTGGTAAATTATAGATTGAAATTTACAGAAAGTATTCCGTTTTCAATATTTAGTATAGCGTTCACCACAAATTTATTTTTAAATACATTTCGGACAAGAATGCCACAAAATAGTCTTGTTTGCATGGTCCTCCGGTTCGTACATTAATTTACATCACTGATATAAATTTAAAATATCAATGTGGCTCTGGTTTGTGATGTCACCAAGTAGGTAATCGTGAGCAACACTGTTGTTGTTTGTTCCAATGAAAGTCTTGAAATAAAATGGGGATGCCACAATTTGTTCCAAGAGAAATATTAAAATCGCCTAGATGTAAACTCTTTTGAAATGCGCAATTTTATTTCTTTTCTTGAACTTCGTTCCGAAAATCATAATACCCTAAAAATGAAATGGCGATACGGTAATATTTGTTTGTTCTGGTGGTAGACGAGCCACATAGAGGTTACCTATGGGCTATGGGCCTATGGCATATTCAGCTAAGGCACAGCTTTAGAAAATTGAGTCAAGTCGGGCATGGTTTCGAATCCCATACAAGGCCTGGGTTCTTGTAAACTTGCTTTCACCTTTCATCACTTCATAATTTCGTGAATTCATACCCTCATATAACCTAACTATTGGTGGGGTCATTAGCACCAATAAAATGAATTTGTGGAATATGGTGAGGTGAGAGGAAATTGTGTAAGATAGGATAAGAGATGCTGAATATTCAGCATATGCAGAAAATGATAACATGATAGTGCTACCTTGAAGAGTAGTTACATTCAAGTAACTTGGCTTCTCGTTGCATTTACAGAGACTCCAGTTCTTGGAATTGCTGCCAGGAGTAAACTTGGCTATTGCGCTAAAACTAGTTCAATATTTTCCGAACTTGAAAGCATTGATTGACAGCGACCCTGCACAACTCAAAGCGGTGGCTGGCATTTCTAGTCGATTAGCACATAAGATAAACCTAGTTCTTCGCCAGATATGCTGAGCAATGTAGAAAATCACAGTAGAATCTTTTCGATCCATTACTCATAGCTAAGCAAAGGCAGTGTTGTGACATTTTGAGAATGTCCCATTATACACTGCTACATCCAAAGTACACAGCCCAGTGACACATAACATCTATTGTGAGCTCTATAGACACCAATCTAGAAAGACAGCCTCTAACCAATTGGATGCCATTTTGAAACAGAAGCATATAGGAGGGAGGATATTACACCACAACAAACTTGCCTGCTCACCGTATTGTTTTTGTCTGTTTTGTATTTGTATTTATTGCCATTTCTCACTAAATACAATTCAAGCATTAAATAAACATAGCAATGATGAATAATCATTGAAAGTTTATCACAAAAGTACATCTAGATATGAAAAAAAGTCTGTAGAATATCCGTGTCATTTCATTTTATTTTCATACCATTTTATTCTCATACAAATACAGTACAATATATAATAAGGTATAAATGAAATACAATAATGGAAGAAATATTTGTTATGAGATGAAAATCCCACATTGGTAGTGTTCCCAGCCATCTGGGGGGTGAATTTTATAAAGTTTTCATGTTATTATATTCAAGAAAGTATGTGAATTCACCCAATATAATGTAATCAAATGGTGATCGAAAGTGATAAGGTGTAGGTTCGTCAAAATTGATTACGCCTACGACTATTGTGTGCAGAAGGCACCAATCTAACGACGCTAAGAATTGAACTTTCAAAAAATTCAGTCTGTTTCTGTTACAAGAACATTCAAAAAGTTTACTCCTCAAACAAGTATTTAAAATTTCAATTAAATCAAAAAAGTATGCCTACACAAGTTCTTTAAAACTTGAAACATACCTTATAATCAGTCAGTAGGCCTACTTAAGATTCAGGAGTGAGGAAAGAACATGAAAATTATATATTTCTCTTACTTCTTGGTATCCTATCTTATATATTTCAATTTCAAGAAACAATATGTTTTCAAAATTATTGTCTGACAATCAGCCTCATCAGTGTCGGACTGGCGGCACAGTGGCCTCCCGAGGAGACCCATACCCCATATCCCATATCAGTCCAAAAAATTAGCCTGTGCGACCTTTTGTTAGATGCATGCATTTGCCACTGTCTTTACACTGGCTACCGTAGTTCTCAGACCAGGGGTGGATCCAGGTCATATTCGGGGGGGGGGGGGGGGGGGGCGATTTTACTTTTGAAAAAATGACAAATGAGAATATTTGTGCAACTGCTTGTTATCGCGAAGCCGGCGACCCGCGGGGGGCAAGGGGTGAAAGCTCCCTTCTGGCCCTGCAGGGAATTTTTTGAAATTACACCCATTTTGATAAGGTTTGGCGTGTTTCAGATGAGGTCAAGATGCCGAAAACATTTTACTTTCAAAATAAAAAATGGTGCCAAAACCAATATTTGTATAGCTGCAGGGTCGTTTTGTGTCATATCAGCGCCCCGGGCAAACACTCAATTGTGCGCCTCCAAAACTGAGTGTGCATATTAAAGGTGAATGCGAGGAGGGGGGAGTCATGCCCTGCAGGGATATTTTTGAAATTTTCCTTCCATCAATACTGGTCTATCTATCATTCTATCAATAGAATCATCAATACAATTCTATCAATACTATCATTCAATAACAATGATATTTTAATGAGAACACTCACTTCATTCAGTGATGTGAATAGAATGGAATTGAATTTATAGGATATGATTATTGATAGAAAGTCACAAATGGATGCCCATAGCACCCCTTAAATTCAGCCACTGGGCCGCCGCCCTCTTCGCTCACCCATAGAAATGTCCCTCGTCGTTATTATCATGGTTATTTGAAAGAATCGTAATATATAAGTCACTACGGTACCTGAAATAGCACGGTACCGGTAGTGTTCTTTGTTTATTCTTGTTAACTAAACTACATAGGCCTACTAGATCTGACATTACGAAACAGTAAATTTAACAGTAAAAACAGTAAACAGTAAAAAATAATTTTCAATGCCATTATAGTCTTGTACGATATTTATTTCCTTCCTTCTCTCTTCCCATTTTCATCTTTTTTTCTTTCTCATTTCTTTCGTCGATCAACCCTATCCCCCCATCCCCTCCTGTATCCGCCACTGTATCAGACTTGTTCAGAGAATCGGAGTGTTCGCGAATGCAAATTTTTTTACCATTATTAATAGATTTGTGAACCAAATTCAACAAATCGAAATAAGATAGCATTCATTGTCTGCCCACTGAATTCCATGTGATATATAAATATCATAGATTTATGGAAATTTTGAAAGATCTTGTGTTTGCAAAGTGAGTTTGTATTGATTATTATGTGACCAGGGGCCTCCAAAACGGTTGAGGCCTCGCGGGGGATTTCCCGGTCCCCCGGTGGGCCAGTCCGACCCTGAGCCTCATATCTGAGTAAAAATCTCCTCCCTTTGTACTAAAAAATAAAAGTGCATTGTGCTGACACGCTTCACATCGCATATTTAGTAAGAGTGGCAAAAATGTACTACTTGTACTACTACGTACACTACAATGTACTACTGCTACTGTACTGTACTTACTCATTATGGCAAAAATGAACTTTCCAATGAACTTTTAAAATACCATTGGCCTAAAGTCCATGTCAAGGAGAGATGAGTGTGGCTTTTTTTCTTCATCAAGCTACCCCCACTACTCGCTTCGTTGGGGTGAGACGTCCAAACCTCGGCAAAGGGATCGTAGCTCTCACCCCAACAAAGTGAGTAGTGGGGATAGCTTGGTGGAGAGAAAAGATATGACTTTGAACTCATCTCTCCTTGACTTGGACTTTACGTACAAGTTCTTCATAAGAACAAACTTTATTACGTTCACGTTCTTAAAGAAAGGAATGCGTTGACTGGAAAGTTTGTCTGAAATCCAATGCATTGGTATGAACAGGGCATCTTCTGAGCATCTAGCATATACTGTAGATATTATGTCATTGCCACAACCTATATTATGAATTATATTCTCCATTATAACCAAACATGGAAGAACACGACTGTCATTGTGATGAGATGAGAGGAGAGGAGATTTTTTGGTTCTTCTTTAGAATGAACTAGGCACGGTTGCAGTCACATGAAGTGGTTTATCAAGCTACATTTAAATTTATCCTGAAAAAAATATTCTGATATTGATATTATATGCACTAAAACTAGAAGACAATGAACATATGCACTCCACACATGGCCTATATATAGGCCATATGAAAATATTAGCTGTTGAATGTGCGAAGATTTTATCTTAATTGAAATTGTAATTTCGGATTGAACCATTTTATGTGACCACAACCATACATTGTTGAACTGAAACCTAACAAAATTCTTAAATTCAGTAGGCCTAATGATTTATTTCCCAAAATTACGCTGACGTTTTGAATTCACAGGATTCTACTGTTTAGAGTGAAAAATACACTTGGAAACTATAGGTTAAATTACAACTTACTCTATAGACTCTTTTACTTACATACCAGTAAGTACTGATGAGTATTATTGTCAACAGAGAAAGTATATTACATCAACCATTGATCATCACTCACATATGTTATTCAATTCATAGATTATAATTTAAAAAACCTTCCACTATAATCCGCATAATTCTGTGTCTCTAAGCGATTCTTGTGAAGGGCAGAGACTATTGTGACAAGAATATATTTTAGTATTTTAGTGACGTAGTTGTGTTGGACCATGTAGAATATGCAACAGTTATTTATTATGTTCTTATTTGCAGTGTGTTTCACATCAAAAAGAGTTGATGTCTCAGACTGAGACACTGAAATGAATTGTTCTCAAATAATAGTATATTTCACTTGGTACGATTCCATTAATATTCAGTCGAGCATTACCTTTGTCAAATTACTTTCACATTATTTTCGACTTTTCGTCTGACAACGACCACCGATATATTGTTTAGTGCATGGCCGGCAATCACCAACAGTGCTCTTTCTAGGTTGTATTGTTGCTATTTACCAACAAACACTGATAATTTTAATTTCTTATAAAATCACTTCCAGTAGATAAATTTAGTGTTAAAACCTAAACAGGGACAGATATTTCCATGACAATTCTGTAATCATAATTAGGTACTTAAACAGATCTTATTTCATATTATGATAGCTTGAAATTGAGGCCCACAAATCATACATACCGTACATACTATTTTTTCGTATTAAATGTGTATAATACCAAGAATAAGCAATAGCTTGCCATATAGACCACATATGTATACTATTAGAGTAATGTTTCTACAAAAGAATTTTTACTACATCATCTAGCAGTAAATACAGAAACATATTCAGCTGAAATCAGCCAACGTAGGTATCAGTTATTGTTTCTTATTATGTATGCATGTATTTTATTCTCTAAAAAAATTATGTTTAAATCAGTAAACCCCCAAAACTTCTATTATTTCCATCTTATCCATTATAAGCTATAATTAATTAGACTAGAATCATCATTCACCCTCATTCAAATAACATTGTAAACAAACTGGTCATGATCTGATAGATGGTATGAGAGATGAACAAGTGATATGTAAAAAGATTTGAATGATTGTGAAATTATTAGGTAGGTGTACCATACTTGTTGCTACATGTTATATTATATTCACAGTAATGTACAGTATTGTACACTTTTGTACACTATGCTACACTTTTGAATAGTCATTGACATGTGATAGATGTATCATTGAATCAATTTAACATTATATTCCAAAACTGTAAATACAATTGTATTTATATAGGCCTACCATGGGTGTTTATTCCATGGAAGCAAGGGAAGCAATGCTTTCCTTGCTTTGTTGCTTGCTGTAAATGAATGTTTTAAATACCTACCTTGAATTTTCATCAAAATAAAATGAGATTTCATTGAAGTAGTAATTTACATCAGATTCAATTTTTCCCAACAAGCAAATTAATTATATCCTCTCTATAGCTACTGATTTGGTGAGAATGTTATGCGTGCATGGTATATAGATGCCAATTGCGTGTCATCGTAGCGGTGACTAGAGTGAGAGAGAGAGAGAGAGAGACAGAGCAAGCTGGAGAGAGGAGCTGGCTGCTCAAGCTAGGATGCAATACCTCCGCGTGGTATGCGCAGGAGACGTAGAGTGAGCTGTAGCGCTGGTCACGTAGCAGTAGTCTTCTCTGAATTCCATGTGTACAGCGAGATTTGTTCCATTAAATTTAATTATGTTTTCGTCTTAGTTTCACTTATATTCAAATCTGAAACTTGATTCAAATATCTGCATGCATTATTAAACACTTCCATTTGCGTATTCAAATGAAATAAACGTGAAGAATTTCATTTACATTTCACTCTTACGAATAGATCCGTCTAACAGTCCCATGGATGTAACGCTGTCGATTGCATTTATGCATCAAAAAGCGTATTACTCTTAACAGTAGTGGAGTTACCGGTTGAACAAAATAGTAGTTTAACTGTTGAGGACGATGGATGTAGAGCTAGGATAGTTATGCAAAATGCATGTTTGTAGTAGAGCTTACAAGACCATGCAAAAACATATTTTCATCCATTTAAGACCTCCCTGAATCTAAATAGATCACTTTTATTTTGCATGTTTTGCATATTTGGGCATTTTTGGGGAAAAGTGCATATTCAGGGTTTATTTTGCATGTTTTAGCATATTTGGGCATTTTTCGTCATTTACGACACATTCACTTTTACTTTTACGCGTATTTTCAACTTTTTTCACAAAATGTAACTTAACTCATTTTTGTACAGATGTATGGCCTACCTGGTGTATTCGTGTTTTCTAGATTAGTTTCAGGTATACTTTTCTCATAGCATTTCAATAACAACTATTGAATAGAATGGGTTTTACCCAAAAGTATTAAAACAGTACCTATCATCAAGATTATATCTTGTATTGTTAAGCTTGACAGGTAAGATATCCCATTCATAGAATGCAGATTGCAGGTGGCCACCTGGCCACCTGCAATAAAGATTGTGGAGCTAGGTAGTATTCTGAGAAAGAGGGGAAGGGGGTCCAAGAGTGAGAGGGATGATTGGTAGCTTCTTGCTGATTGGCTACATAGAATTTTTACTGAACAAATGGGAACATCCCTTCCAGTCAACATCTCAAAAATTAAAAGGGGGTAGGTATTTTCAGAAAGATAATCAGTTGCCATTTAGTGAATCACCATCCACCAACTACCAAGATGCCAGCAGTGAAAGCTACACAAAGTATTAAATTGAAGCAGTGGGCAAAAGACCACAAGTATCTGTCTTGTGATGGAATTGTTATGTTCTGTAACGCTTGTGAACGACAGGTAAGATATAACTGCAATGCAAATGATTTAACATTGTATTAATATTCTAATATTTATATTCAAATTAGCCTAACTTTATATTAGAATTAGATGACAGAGTTAATTAAAACAAATATAGTAAAATTAACTAGAACTTTATTTGATATATATTTTTTCTATTGTGTTTCAAAACTGTAGAAATCATGTCGAGTCATGTTTTAGGTTTATCTGTCTGTGTTTCGAAATTTCAAAAGTGAAATTTTTTATAGTTGACATGCTCAAAGAAGTTCCAAGTTGATCAACACGTGCGTTCAGAAATTCACATTAGCCGAGTGAAAAAGAAGGAAGATGCAACTAGTAATGCTACTGTTCGACAATCATTCATCACTACACCAGCGAGAACAGGACCGTCACCGAGTGAGTTCAACACAGAGCTATGTAATGCATTGATCTCGGCTAACATCCCTTGGGAAAAACTGTCCGACCCCACACTGAAGACTTTTCTAGAAAAGTATACTCATAAGATCATTCCTGACCCGTCAACATTAAGAAAAGGATACCTCCCACAATCGTATGAAAAAGCTTTGCAAGAAATTCGTGACGATATCGGTGAAAATGACATCTGGGTGTCAATGGATGAAACGACAGACGTTCTAGGACGCTACGTCGCAAACTTGATAGTGGGCAAACTATCAGAAAATGAGCCGGGCATTCCACATCTCCTATGCTCTCGAGTATTAGAAAAGACAAACAACAAAACGGTGTCAGCATTTTTAAATGATGGCCTTCTATCCCTCTGGCCTAATGGTGGAATGAACCACAAAGTTCTTCTATTGCTGTCTGACGCAGCACCATACATGGTCAAAGCGGGACACAGTTTGCAGAACATCTACCACAACATGCACCACTTGACGTGTTTGGCCCATGCTGTCCAACGTGTGGCTGAGACCATTCGAAGTATGTATGATGAAGTGAATAAGTTGATATCATGTGTTAAGAAGATATTTTCCAAGGCACCATCAAGAATCAACACTTATCGGGAAATGCTTCCCGACGTACCGTTGCCTCCCGAGCCTATCATCACTCGTTGGGGCACATGGATCCTCGCAGCCGTATTCTACTGTGACCACTTCGAAGAGATTAAAGAGGTGGTGAAGTTGTTTGACCCAGAAGATGCTGCGAGCATTAAAGATGCCCAGGAAACTTTTGAGTCACATCCATTCTGTGCGACCTTGTTTATATCAAGTCTCATTTTGGCAAACTACCCGCAGTGATACAAAAGCTGGAGAAAATCGGAGATCCACTCGTTTCAACACTCCAGATCATACAAGATCTTCGTGAAGAACTTTCAGAAGCTAGTACTTTCAAAAGTAGTACTAAACAAACTTGATAATGTTCTCAACAAAAATCCATCGTATAAACTTCTTTCTGACATCAAGAGAATTTTTCGGGGGAACGATGCATCCTGACTGAATCTTTATCGGCCAAACAGCTTACTAATTTTAAATATGCGCCAGTAACTTTGTGTGATGTTGAAAGGTCGTTTTCCGCTTACAAAAACATTCTCTCCGACCGACGGTGTAGCTTAACTTCAAAGAACATCGAGATGATGCTCGTATCACACTGTGCAGCCAAATATGGCAGAAATTTGGCGAAAAATTAATTCAGTCATGTCTGCCAAGTGCATAATGTTACATTTTTTTTTTAAATTAGGTATAGGCCTAATTAATTTTCTTGTGACATGTTATACAATTTTAGAACAATCAATTTCAGAACAAATTTATTTTGTATATCCAAATTACCAATAAAACTTGACAGTATTTCTAGTAACAAAATGTGTTTTTTCACTGATTTTTTTACAATAATGTTGATAACTCTAAATCCCATCCCATCGAATATTCAATTTTGATTTTGCATGTTTTTGCATATTGGACGATTTATTTTGCATGTTTTGCATATTTGAGCATTTGTTTTTGCATGTTTCAATGTTTTATTTTGCATAACTATCCTAGCTCTAAGATGTGAATAATTATTGTTGTATCGTTGATGATTTATTATTTAATGAATGATGTTCATTTCGTATATTCATATTCAATATATTTTTATATCTTATTTTATGTTTTGCCCTTGACTTGGTGTTAGCTTGATTGCTTCCCTTTCCAAAAATATCATGGCATGCCACTGAGGCCTACTCATTATTTAATTTGGAAAAACCTTGATATCATATATAGGCCTCCTATTCTATATTTCTAGGGTTGCCTTATCTTTTCAACAAGTGACATAAACTAGTCAAACGCGAAATATGCGTTGTAAGATGAGCGAGATATCTCAATAAGGTATAAAAGTCCTTGAAGTAGTTTTACCCTTGCTACTTTATCGACTCTGGTATTCTACACACCTTGATATCTGAATAAACTATCAAAGTCGTTAAAGTAGTTCTACTCAATTGTCACTTCATTGACTCTGGTGTTCTACACACCTTGACGCATATAAAAAATACTTCATTGTTGGTCAACTCTTGAATCTAGAAAGCAGTGAATCTCGACAACTTAATTCTGTCACAATTTTTATGATATATTTTATGAATATTTTCAGTCATTTTATTTTTTTCTTCAAAACGACTGATCAGAATTGCTTAATAAATCGTAATAATGTGTAAAATCCATGTATACACATTTAGAGAGAATTTCATTCCATTTGGAGAGATTTTATTTTTCAACATTTTCTGCCCAGCCAAATCTTATGGGGTTTTTAGAAACTTTGAGATGATGATTCTCAA
>CAXFZR010000002.1:27500-58002 GCA_964007535.1 Brachyptera risi | reverse complement strand
CGTAGATTCTATTTTTAAGTGTCCAATATGGCCGTCGAGATTGAAAGAGCATATGTTGCTATTGGCTGAAGGAGTAACGTATCTCACTAAGGTAATTCATATAATTGTATCTGTGTCTAAATTAAGAAGCCAACATTAAAAGACGACCCTCAAGTTGAACAATTATAGGGCCTAGTATTGATTGGATGTGTCTGCAGACACTCATTCATAGACTACGTATACCACTCAGTCGGGAAACGGTCTAGGCTAACCGGTTCACGCTGAAACGGTTTAGAGATGGTGATGTACCGTACCTGTCAGTTTTGGTGTAGAACACTCTAGTTCCAACATAGTTTGGAAAGTGAATTGGACATCTCGATACGATTGATATAGGCCTACTTGTCAAACCGATTTAAGGCAAGGCTTTCTATATTATTATTATAATATAGGCCTAGAAGGCCTTGCTCAAGGCAAACTTGAACCACAGCCCCTTGCTTGAATACGGGCGATAACGGTGATTACACGGCGCTGCTAATATTCAAAATGGCTGGTATTGAAACGTTTTGCCAAAGTGTTTCTGAAATATTGTGATATACAATCATTTGTTGAAACGTACAGCGTGAATCGGTTTGCCTCAACCGTTTCCCGACCTTGTGATATACGTAGTCATAGACGCAGGCAAGGTCAGAGGCATGGCTGAGTACAGTTACAGGAGATGAAGGTGCAAACCACCCATTGATAGGAACCTGACATTCTGCTAATTTCAACATAAAGATTGATAGCAACAAACAAAAACTTACAGTAGAGGTTTTCTTGAAGAAGTCTTGCTGACATCGTAAAATTCCTGGAGGGCCTCCAGATTTTTCGCTTTGTATAAGGGTCGTAGATTTGGCATGGTGGCGATGAATAACTGGACGTAGCCAGGTCACTGAAGAAAATAATGAGAACATACGTCTAAAATCAAAATATCAAAATTTATCACGGTGAAAATATAACAAAAACAAAAAAATCATAACAAAAACATTTCTAAAGGTACGTTCATACTACTACGGCAACTTGCCGCATGTACGGTTTTTCCATTGCGGTAAACACAAGCTTTTTTCTTTCGTTCAGAGTACTACGGTAAACGTCAGACGGCAAGTGAGCACGGTCTGCTATCTGTCAAAATGGACTACAACTGTGAAAAGTTACTTCTTCCACTTCTTTTGAAAAAGAAAGCACTATTATTAGCTGCAGCTGCACATTTACAGAGTAGGAAAAGAAGAAAAAGAAGACCTAGAAGATGGGATACTCGTCCAATCTTTCGAAACCGAGAAAGATTTGGTAATTATTACAATCTCATACCACAAATGAGGTTAGAGGACGAGGACAATCAAAAGAGTTGACGCGCCAAAAGAGTCGACCGCTGAACAGTTGGTTCTACACCCATTGTGCGTAGGAAAAGCGGTCAGAGCATACACAGGGCCGTGATTGGGCCGACTACGTCACAAACCGCATCACGGCGAGCTGGCAGTACGGCAGAAAGTTGAAGTTAATTCAACTCGGACGGCTGTGCCGTATCGCCTGGTACGGCAAGTTTCTGATTGGTTCACGTGACCAGCCGTGACGGCAAACACGTTTTGCCGTAGTAGTATGAACGTACCTTAAGAAAGAAGAGTGTAATTTTGAGTTACTTGGTACCAAATTTACTTTTCATAGGTTGGTGTCGTTTCAGTAAAGGGGTTAGTGGTCAGGTTAGTGTCTTTAACCTCAGATAATTATGTGTGGTACTGAGTATGACAAATTTTCCAAATAACCTATCCTTGACCTAGCCAGAGCATCCCTACGACGTAGAATCAAAGGGGGTTGTGGTAATAACGGGCTGCTAGGCTATTAGTGCCACAGAGTGGGTGGTACGGGCAGCCATATTTTTCAGGTCGGTGTGGTAGGAACAGGGCTCTGTGTACGTGCTACAGGGAATGATTCGTACAAGGCTATATAGCCACCCTCGGTGAAATGAAATAGGAAAAGGCTAGGGCCTACTTCCTATTTATTATATTCAAACTTTGAAAACTTTTACCTAGGTAGGCCTAGCTCATTATTTCATTAATCATACTACCCTATATGTGGAGCACTAGGGTGACTAAGCTGCTATTGCTAGGCCTAGGCAATGGCCAGGGTCGACCCCTAGCCTACTGCAATGCCTACTGTCAACAACCATAAGCAATAGTTCGCGTATAGGCCTATTGAACTCACCTGATTAGCGACGTGAGGCCAACGTCTAAGGGTATACGTCAATCTACGCCATGACTGTCAAGATAGAAACGTTATCCTTAATTCAAGTCTGTAAGAGAGACCTAGGCCTAGAGTAAATTATTGCACTTATTATTAAATTAATATCGACTAGCCTAGCCTTGTGAGAAAACGACCTTCGTAATCACATTAGCGACTGGACCAAAGATCTTCATATATTATACTTCGTATAAAGATACGACACTCCACGTTAAATAAATGTCCTACAAAAACTAGCGCTGCGGTGGTGAAGCCCGGTACTAATGCTTGGATTTTTTCCGCCTAAATTCGAGGTCATTCTGATCACGAGTTTTGAACTGAAGTTAGAGTCGATAAAGCAGTTCTACCTCCTAGAACTGCTTTATCGACTCTTTCTAAAATTGATTGAAGGGACCCTAATTTTTTAGGTTATAAAAAAAGTTAGGCCATGAATGAATTTCATTACATCGAGTTTTTTTTATATATCAAAATTCTTTTCACCACTCCCCAGTCAATCAGATTTGATTGACATGGCAGATTTTTATTCACATCAGTTGACATATAAAATGAAATCTTGGGTAACGAGTGAAGCAATTGACAAATCGTTGAAAAGTGTATTTTATCGATGTTTAATCAGATTTTATTGAACCAACTCTTGTATGCCCTCTGAAGACATACATTAATTGACAATAATAAAAACATATAAAATATATTTTCTGATTGTTGTTTGCTGAATTGGGTATCTTCTATTAATTGATACAATTTCATTGAAATATTTTATCGAAATAAAACTATTCAAAACATTTCATTGGTTCATGGTAGGCCTATGGTTATACAATTAATGGCCCTATGAGCACCAATAACTTTTGCACTTGACGTATTCTTCTTGACAAACAGCCCAAGTCTTTCTAGGTATACTGGCCAATATTGCCAAATTTGACGAACTTAGTGAAACTTGATCAACATAATTTCCTCTTACCAGTACAGATATCTTCATACTCCTTTGAAAATCAAGAGTTGTTCATAGATGGAATATGTGTTGTAGCATTTTAATGGTCGATAAAGAAATATGGATTTACAATAACCAAGCGTAATGCAAATCAACATTTGTATTTAAAGCTGCAATTTCAACTTGACATTATCGACTTAATACATCTATTAATATACTAGGTCTATTGCAGGTTTGTTCTTATGGAGAAGGAGGTTGTGAAGGAAGTTAATCAAAGCTATGCATTTTAAAACAACACTTGGCAGTTGGTTTGGTATCAAATATATATAATACATATTTACATAATTATATTATGTTGCACAAAGTTGAAACAATATCTCAAATCATGATGCCAAGGATGTGTTTGAAAATGAATTGACTTCTACTAACAAAAATTGGGCTCACCTTAAATGACAAGTAGAAACAGATTTAAGTCAAATTTTATATTTAATTATATTATTTGTTACACAAATTGTAGCTTATAGACAACACTCACCTATATCTCTGTGAAGCAATAGTAACAAGAACAGATGTGAAGAACAAGTTGTTAATAAAAATTGAACCAAATTTCAGCAAAGAAAAGGCATCGTGCAAACTTGCAATCATGTCAGTACAATATATAGCAAAAAGGCAAATGTGCCAAGATACGCCAAGTTAATAACTGCACTTTTATCTAGCAATTCTATGCAACTAAAGAAACAAAATATTAGTGATTAAATTGTACTTGCAACTACGTTAATACATACCATATGCAATCAAGCAATAAACATGTATAATTATTGTAGAAATTTGAAACCCAGTGTACATCATGTAGGCCTATAGAAAATTCTATGCAACTAAAGAAACAAAATATTAGTACTGTAATTAAATTGTATGTGCAACTATGAAGCAAACTAGTGGTAATATATACCAAATGCAATCATGCAATGAACATGTACAATTATCGTGAAAAATTGGCATCCCAAAAAAAAACCTATAGCAAATTCTATGCAACTAAAAAAAAATATTGGTAATTAAATTGTCCTCGCAATTATGAAGCGAACTCGTTACATAGTAGTTACGGTTACAGTAATATATACCAATTATGCAATCATGCAATAAACATGAACAATTATTGTGGAAAATTGGCAACCCAATATTACTTCATGTAGGCTCATAGAAAATTCTATGCACAAAATATAATTAATTAAATTATACTAGCAATTACTGTAAGTAGAAAACTATAGTTACGGTAATGTATACCGGTACCAAATGCAATCAATTTGGCATGAGGCTATTACTAGACCTACTTTATATTATATTATAAGAGTATAATAAATCATGTTAGGTATAGAGATATACAAAAAAGTATCAAACAATTATGATATGCAATTATATGCACGCACACAAGTCAATGTTACATGCAAAAATGCAATAAATATGGCAAAAAGCAGACAAAAAGAAACATAATCCATATAAGGGTAAAGAAACAAATATTTTTAAGCGTATTGTAAGCGAGCACACAACTTAATGTTAAATGCAAAAATGCAATGAATATGGCAAATAGGAGAAAAATAGGTTATTTTATAACATTATCCATGTAAGGCTAAAGGAACAGAACATAAGCATATTGTAAGCAAGCACACAAGTTAATGTTACATGCAAAAATGCAATGAATATGGCAAATAGGAGCCAGAAAAATAGGTTATTTTATAACATTATCCATGTAAGGCTAAAGGAACAGAACATAAGCATATTGTGAGTGAGCATACAAGGTTAGCATATAATTAAATAATACATGCACACAAGCATCAAGCAAGGCACCAGTGCAGCTCAGCAAAATACCCAAGCTATTTATGTAAAATCTTTCTTACGCGCTTCGCAGATGTAGATGGTCTCATACCGATAGGGCGAATTGGATGTAGAACTTTTGAAATATTATTTTTAGCTAAGAGATTCGACTTTTTACAAAAATGATGAACTGTAGTACGACATAGCAAATTAACTATTTTAGACATAACGTCGTCTCGGTGGCTGTCACACGTAATCCAACTGAAATCAATGGAAGAATGAATTTTATTTTTTATTTTCGCTCCGACACTCAGCTCATGCCCCATCTTTGGTAACATATCATAAAGGATGGATGCACAGTGACCAACAGTATCAACTAGTTTTTCTGTAGGGTACATTAAAAATCTGTTATCATTCTCACTTCTCTCAATACAAGATATGTAAATATGATCGGGAGTTAAATCTTTAGTGATCAAACACGTTTTACAGCACACGCAATTATTAGCACAAAGTTTACGAACAAGATAGCCACTAACGTATGCTACGGTTTGCCTTTCAGCATTATCTAGCGGTGGAAACAACTCGGTGAAAACTTCGGTTTGAAAATCAAATGACTGTAAAAGATAGTCGGGTAAATTAAGAGTTGATAGCATCGGGTCATCATCGGGTATAGAAAGCACTGGGACATCATTAGGCCTATTGTCAATGGTAGGAGATGAAGAAGGCCTAGACCGAACAGGTGTTGTAGATGGAGGCACAATAAATGATTGAAGGTCACTAAGCAGAGCTTCCGAAGTATCTCCTTTCTCGCAGTTTGAACCTTTACTTGACGATGACATTAGATTATTAACGAAAGATGTTTTCAGGGCAGATATAAAATGGAAACAAGTAGGGTTTGTGTTGTCTTGTCCATGCTGGCGAATAGTGCAAAATAAATTCTCCAGAGGGTCTTGATTTAGTCTTCGCATCTGTACATATTGAAATTGATATTCAGTATTCAAAGTTTTCCACAGCATTTGAGTGCCTCTGATGGTGTTTATCCATCCAGTCTGAAATGGTGAGCGCATATGTTTACTATTGAACTTGTTTCTAAATTTCCACTTGTTAATTTTACCAATCATATTGGTCCACAGTTTATGGTGTGAAGATTTTGCTGACAAGGCAACACGATGAATTTTGCCTTTAAGAGGACGAGTACTTGTTCCGTTGAAAGAGTCAAAAAGTTTATCACAATCTGCTACAAAGTCGGCAGTGTCCATGGCACCAATTGGCAAAACTTCTTTCATGGCTTCGATTCCGGCAGCAACTTTTGCACTTAGAACCTCTGTCGCCAGGTTGACGCGCATGGCAAGTTGCCCTTTGGGATCCAAGTGATTTGAAGTCAAGCCAGGATGCGATTGGTACTTTCTTTTTTGGTCGAGCTCATAAAATTGTCGGATATGGTCCCACTTGGCTGTTTTGCCGTCCCACTCAACATTGTACTTATAAAGATTGGTACGAAGATTTTTGAAGAGATGTGGTGGGTCAAACAAAACAACCACAGTTTCGTCATCGACTTTAAAGTATGGTCCGGGACGATCTGACTTGACTTCATCTATCAATGATTTGAGGGCTGCTACATTTGTGCTACCTTGATCGCAGACAGTGCACACTACAAACAAACCAATTGCTCTCAAAGATTTGATTACTTCAACAATCAGTTTTTTCAAAGTAATTGTTTTAGTAACATCCTTTACGAAGTAGTATGCGACCGGTTGCTTCCACTTCTTTCGAAGGCCACGAAGCATAAATACTAGCGCATGGTTTGCTCTGCGAGCGGTTCTCCCTTCACTCCCTAAATCCTCAAAACCAACGATGACGTCTTCCTTTTCGTGATATGTGAGGCCATCACTTAACGTTACCTCATCAAACATAAGGGAACAGAGCCGATCCGCTTTACACCACTTGGAAATTTTTTCACTCAGGTGGGAAAACACTTGCTCGTTGATCCCAGTAGAGAAAGGTATTTGATTTAGTAATCGAATTAAGGTGCGTGGAGTTGGTAAAACCATGAAAGTACACATAAGTCTATAGGCTTTGGGGCTGCGCTTGAAAATCGACAAACCAATCACTTTTTCTTCCGTAGTCCAACGACGACCTTTTGGCTGCTGGATGCCACATCTGAGTTGAGCAGAGAAGAGTCTAGCTGCTGCAGCTGACACATTCTTCTCAATACTTCTCAGTAAAGGTGACTCCTGCAGGCTACTTAATTTTTTCGTACCTTGATCTACTTCGGAACATTTAGATTTAAGGCGTGATAGTTGGCGACGAGTTGATTGAAGGTGACGGTATAATTGTTTTTTCTTGGGCGATAACTGCACTGAGTGAGATTTTTTTCTCGAATTTAAAATAGACTTGCGGTGTATTAAACTATTACCTTTAGAATGAAGGGGACCGATGGGAGATGAAGGTGTTGTCGTAATTTCCACTTCGTCCGCGACTTCGAAAGGAAAATGTGGTGGCGTGTACTCCGGTTGAACAGATGAGCTGGCTTCAGCAGTAGACGGTGATGATGGTGCAATTGGCTGATGGAATATAGATGGGATGGCATTAAAAACAAGCGATTTTTTCAAGCTGTTGGAAAATGAACTCAAGGTGAAATGTTTGGCACACAATCTTTTGTTGACCAACTCGAAGAGAGGTCTCCCTATCAATGATGGATTATTACAGATGCTAATCCATTTCAAGCAACGCTTCTCATCCTTAATTGGGAAAGTAAAAAAAGAAATGGAAGGTTTTCCTCTCAAAACATTAGTGGAACAATGCAGCGCTGCACAACGTGATCTTCCAATATAACTAGAATCCATAATTATTTATTACTGAATATTGACGAACACTATAGGTAATACTAAATTGATGCAATCTCACCGAGTAATTAATATAAATTATAATGAGAACAAGAGTTGATATTTTATGAGTAGGCCTATAATAATTCGAAAAGTAAGAATAGGCCTACGTCTTGACCATGCAAGAGTCCAATCAAACCTGAAGAATCTATGCAATTTGGGCATGATTGCGTCAAATTTCAAGCACATGGTTAGATTAAAACATAATTCATTCATTTTACCACATTTTATACCAATTTTTGGATGGTAAATTTTGTTTTTACTTATCTTTTTTCAACTTCTCATCTTCACGTTGTTCACGTATTCCTGTTCAAGAATGTAGGTTATGTTGTATCACTTTTGACTTTGACAGCTGGAACCGGAAATATTTTTAAAAAATTATCTCTGCTGCAACCTAGCGGAATGGAAGGTAAGCTATCGTCGCAATGACTGGTAGCTTCTGCCACCTATTGCTCAAGCCCGGTGGTAAACTGATGATCAAGGTCACGTATTCGAGTGTCAGAGGTGTGGACTGGACTACGACAGATGACAGAGGGGCGGAGCTAAAGGTTTGTTCAATTTGTCTGCTAAGTGCACGGTTGCATTTAAAGTGTACTTGGGTAAACTGTGCTTCGATAGTCGGAAACTGTACTTTGATTTTGTGTACCTCGATATTTGTGATTGTGTACTTCAAATGTTGTTTTCTGTCCCTTGGTAAACTGTACTTCAATTCTTGTGAAAGTGTGCTTTGATTATCTGTGCCTCACCGTTTTCGCACCGTTTTCGGATAGTGAACTTTGATTTTCTGTCTCTCAAATTTGTGTACCTTGATAAACTGTCTCCCGATATTCGGAAACTGTACTTTGGTTTTGTGTACTTCGAAATGGGTTCGGAAACTGTACTTTGATTTTGTGTACCTCGACAGCTCGTAGTGGCTCGTAGTACATCAAACTCCCGTCAGGTTGCACTATTGACCCATTAGGCATCTTATGAGGCATCGGCGTTATTTGGTTGCATACTTACAGGATGTTTTAGAAGCTCACACCCAAGCACGTTCCTTCAATGTAACAATGTATAAATCTGATCTCCCTCCCCCCCCCCCACTCAAGCACTAATTATGAAATTCGGTCGGGATTTATTGCTCAATAAGTGCTATTAATTTGCCAGATTTTGAAATGAATGCTCTTTTTTCTTTAATGCTCCTTTTTGTTCATTTTTTCGGGAGGCGCGCAAGCCAAGCACCACGTACGAAATTCGATTTTTTCCGAAATGACTTCGAATGAATCACTTAAATAGTTCACAAAATAACAATTGGGAGAGTGCCATACCGGTTTTTAATTATTATTGAGAATGTGCATATGCAGATGAATTGGATATGAAATTATTTATAGCTGTAACTTATAATTCGTTTCATTGAAGAAACTGCTTGCCAACTAGACTGAAAGAAAGAATTATGGACAAAAATCGATGATTATATATTTTCTAAACATTCAGATCGTTACATATTTTTCATAAACCTTTCCAAAAAGTTTTTTTTCATCTAATACTTTTTGTAAGTGTATAGGCACTATACACACTCAGCTCAGAAATAAAGCTGTACCAATTCACGTTTCAAACGCCATCGTTGCGATTGTATTACGACTCGATCGTTTTTTCCTTCATCATATTTCTAATAACTCATTAAGGGTGATGAGAAGAAGTACTCATGGAAATAATCAGTATGTGTGCACGGAGCCTCTATTCCCACCAAAAACAGGGAGCCAAGCCCTTACTATTTGAACACTTTGGCATATACAAGTAGTGATATAAAAAGTCTTGGCCAAGTCAGCTCTTCAAGAGAGGGAAAATGCAAATGTGTGGATAGATATTGGGCATATAATGCAAACGTTCGGTAATTATAACTGGGCCCAATAGCTTTTGACATGATGTAATGAGGTAAGTCAGGTCGGGCGTGGGTTCGAGTCCCGCATAAGGCATGAGTTTTTGTAAACGTCCTCTCACTTATCATCGTTTGATAATCACCCGCTTATTCTTATCCCCTTATAACCTAGCTATTGATGGAGTTGTGAAGCAGCATTGAAAAAAATATATATAGGGGTCTATAGTATACTCTCATAGGCCTATCTTAATATAGACCTATATATCGTGTTTCAATCTTATGCAGCCAATATTTATATTGAATAATTTGTAATTGAAATATTTTGAGTTCATTTTAAATATGTTCTATTCATTTTATTTTGACCTACATTTCAAGGTTTGAAAGTTCAAAACTGATTAGGCCTATGTTAGTATGAATGTACACTAAAATAATGGAAGTAATTGCTCTCAAAAATATATTAATAACTGACTTCATGTCCTATTATCCTATATGGCCATTTGTCTGTGTAATTTTTTTATGTAGCCGTCTTCTCTAATGAGCAATTTTTGTGCATTAGAATTTTAGAATTGTAGAATACGTTATTCGAAATTCTACCACAGATTGCAACAAACTTCCATCATTTGAAATGAAAACAAATTAATACCTTGCGTTTGAAAAGTGTATTCCTGGTATTAATTAATTAATAGTATAATCCGATAATTGTTAATCAATAAATCATTATATTTCACAATTTTATTCAATATATTTCAATAATAAATTCAGAATTTAAATAAAAAGTGAATCAATATGTCAATTGAGGTATGGGTTTGGAAAACAATTCCAGAGTTTTGAAGTTTTCCACTTTTATCTTCCTATTCCAGTTTCAATACACATGCCTAACATAGAATATACATATTTGAAAATACATTTTTTTCATCGTTTAATTTGTAATTAATTTTTCATTGTTATAACAATGGGATGATTACAACAGAGATTCATTCGCCTTTGTTAGTTATAGATAGTTTTTTCATAATTCATTTTGATTATTAGGGTAAAACCTGTGTTCTGACGTACGTTTAGTTTTCATTTCAATGACCACAAGAAGTATTTAATTCAACATTTTGATTGATGGGCTGTAATTTTGTCATTTTTTTATTGGCTCCAGAATAAACTGAAGAAAAATCTCATCTAAGTATTAGAGAAATCAAAATTGTGGCCCTGTCATAACATGCTTCATTTGATAAGCTTCAGAATGAAGAAAAAATTAGTCTTTCACCTATAAATCTAATATATCTTTCCATTGTTGAAAATTATGATTGTGTGTGTAAATCTTAGTTCAAGTAAATTGCAGGCAAAGCTTAACTCGTATTATAACTTTATTCACAAATCAGTTGGTTGCCCATGGAATTCAGAAAATTTTTTCTAATCATAAATGTGGGAGGGTTACAAAATATTTATTTGTTAAATAACCAAGCATCGCATAATGATGAGGCTTGTTTTTTATGAAAGAGAATGAATCAGTCAATAAAGTGACGCCAACATCGTGAAATTTACATCTCTGTCAAAAATCTATTTTTCCAAGCCCATAAGTACCATAATCAATTATTGAATATTTAATTGATTATTGCTTTTTATTGATACCGTATACATACATATTTGAGTTGAAAAAGTCATAATTATTACAAATTATGAAAACAAGTGAACAAGCGATGAAAATCGTTCGAAGTGTTTTGATTTGTAACGAAAAGTAGGCCATATTGTGTCTTTCTTGATTCAGAAATATGAAAATAAAATGTTTCGGTGAGATGGTTTTGCTGGTATACAAGTGCGAAACAAAAAACTAATTTTCAACACTTGGTTATAATATATTGCCAAGTGGCATACCTACTCTAGATACAATAATGAATCCCGCAACGCAATAGATTTTGATTACCGGCTGAATTCCAACATAATAATGGGACTCAATATGAAATGTAGGGTCTATTCAAAAGCATTAATATTAGTTTACAAAAAATGAAATGTAAATTGCAATAACTTGGGCCTACTGAGAATTTCCCAAGTTTGTAGAAATACAGCTGAGAGATATTTGCCCGCCATGGTATCACATATATAAAATGAATTCAAATGACTCACATGCTTTGAATTATTGCCAATATAATACTATTCGATGAGAAATAAATTGAGTCATATTTTAAAACAAATACATTCTGAATTGAACCCATCTGTATGAGAGTCGTTGTCTTGGTTTTGAAATAGAAGTTATTCGAAAAATGCATAGGCCTACTATTTCAGTATTTACCACATTTTTGCCGCAACGAACATTTATATAGATACTAAAAAATTATAATGTTCCCTGATGGCATTATTAGTATTTAATGTGTAGGAATTGGTGATAGAATTGGTTTACATTTTATTATAGTTTATCGTTTTAAAAGGCAAAAGTCACAATTCAAATGATCCAAGTGGTGCGTTCTTGGTTCGAATATTCAAGAATAATTTACGTATTAAAATTGATCGATAATAAATAATAATATTTGCAAAAAATTAATTCTTCCAACAATTGGATAGAATGTCAATAATTAATCACTCAAATTGTGCCTTTGTTCTTCAGAGACGTGATAGTATAATTATTTGATACAGATGGTATAAAAAATATAATAGGCCTATAATTCGTTCTAATGAGGAGATAAAATGATGGAAGCTAGTACATTGAGCGTCATTATTTACATTTTTCCTTGGAAAACTAGGTATTTTTAGGAGCTGAATGAGAAAGATCAACGACAGATAATTACAAAATAAATCAAACGTACTATATTATATTACCCCCACATAAGGCATTTCGATATTTTGTAATCGTCTGACACTTATTATTTCACGAGGTAATCATATGTATCGATACACTTTTTAATAAAGTGAGGGTTAAAAGAGCGTATAGATCGATCCCGGTCACCGACCATCTTTAGGCCTACTGAGGGTTTAATTGTTTTTCGCTACAACCAATGACGAGATATAGTTATCACACTACAGGCCACGACCCCTTATCTTTCCACTATCCTTATACCAAATGAACCATTAGGCAGTAGGCCTATTAACAATCCAATACCATTAAATAAACCACTAGAATCGGTGAAAAAAATTATGGTCGTGTAGGTTAAGTCAATCTACTTGACAGGCCTATCATTTGAAAATTATTTTCATCGTTTGAGGCTCAGAAATTAAGAATAAGAACTAAATCAAAAATACACATTATAATTAATGATAATTAATATTGAAACAATGATGAGAAATAGTTCTGAAAATATAATATTATACGATTAAATATATACTATATAATACAGGAAATTCTGTTCTGACAACTTTTGTATACATTCTTTTCTAAACGAACATAAATTTGTAAGGTTTCTTACTTTTTGTTCTAATTTATTATATAACCCAAATCCACTATAAAAGATTGATTTATGAGTACTGCTTTTATTTTTTCCATCTAAATATAACTTGGGCCTATTTGAATTTCTAGTATTGTGACAATTTGGATATCACTTGAGTAACATATTTGATTGCTGAGGTAATCGGGTGACTTATTGTGTCATCTGTCATTTTAAATATAAATATTAATACAAACAAAGCCACTCGTTGGCGGATTGTGAGCCATTGTAGTACATCTATCATTTCTCTTATTGGTGTCAATTTATTATAATGCGATACCACTCTCATCCCCCTATTTTGTAGTCGTTGTAATATACTCAAGTCTTCAATGTTAATATCTCACAGAAAAGTATTGCAGTAGGCCTAATCAAAATGTGGCGCGATCATTGTTTTATAAATTAGGCATCCAACCCATGGTGAAAGACAATGTCCTGTACTCTAGGCCTAAATAAAAATCCTACTTTTTTACTTATCTTTTTGACTATGTAATCGACATATTTCGTGAATTTTAGGTTGTTGTCGATTATTATTCCAAGATATTTGAAGTCATTTACAAATTCTGGGCTCTCAACTCTCATTATTAACAACAATTTCATTTGAGGTTTCACACATTTTTCTCTGTATCGAGTTATTGCTTGTTGTGACATCATGCATTTTGTTTTATTTACATTTAGTTTCAATTTATTTACACTCAACCACTCATTTATAGTTTGACCAATTCTTCATTTAACGTATTACATATTTCATGATAATCATACCCTGCTAGCGATATTAGAGTATCATCAGCAAACAAGTTAATGAATAGGCCTACACCATCCATATAAACGCTGATATCATTGATATACAGAATAAAAAGAAGAGCAACAATGAAGTTTAAAACACGAATCGATAATAGCTTTATTTTTGAGCTATGTGTAGGCCTATGTATAGGGCTTATAAATTACGCTTACAAAAAAATTTCTTGAAAAAAAACTCCACAATGTTGAACTGATGGCGTGAAAAGTTTGCTATAGTGGGCCCCAAAGTGTGTAACGATCCGAAATGTTTTGCACATAGGCTATGAAATCAGCAATTATTGTCCCCATTCCCTTTTTTTAATCTATAGTTTATTAGATGAGCGTAGCGAAGCTTTCCATTTCACACCCTGAAAAAAAATGGGCTTCGTTTTTATGTTTTTTTTTTTTTTTTTTTTTGTAATTATGTACGCGGCATACAGGTCAGAGAAATGAATCAATCAACTTGAAACTTTTTCTGAACGTTGGTGTCATACCAGAATAGGTTGGGATTGTTATTCAGAGGAATCGGTCGGAAGGTTTTTCCGGAAAATAATCGGAAAGTTTGGAAAATCCTTATAAGAATAACCCGGAGGAAATATACTTGAGAAACAAGAATTATTCAAAAGCTCTCAAATTCACACAGAATATGAAAAATACTATTATACACCTTTTCAGAGATTTTTACAACAATCGAATGAGAAATAATGAAGAAAACGCAATAAACGTGTACATTTTATTGAATATTTGGATCAATTGGTTTTGCAAAGTGTTTATGCGACAGGTTGCAGGTTACTATAAATATCAACAAGTTGCAGGTGAGGTTTTTGAACGTTTGAAGTAAGTCAAGGTTTGTAGATGTAAATTGAGCTGACAAGTTATTTTTCATTCTAGATTGCTATACTTCTAAGCTCATCTCACAACGCGCATCCCGCGTTTTCCTAGTATATAGTTTTATCTATAGCTTTTTTTCCCAATGAAACAAATAATCAACGATATAGCTCTAATTGAGAATATTATTATACGTTGTTATTTAATTTTAATATTTATTGAGTATATAGACCTATGTTAGGCGCATACTTTATTATTTATTAACTAGGAAAACGCAGAATGTGCGTTGTGAGATGAGCTTAGAGTATGGCAATCTAGAATGAAAAATAACTTGTCAGCTCAATTTACATCTACAAACCTTGACTTACTTCAAACGTTCAAAAACCTCACCTGCAACTTGTTGATATTTATAGTAACCTGCAACCTGTCGCATAAACACTTTGCAAAACCAATTGATCCAAATATTCAATAAAATGTACACGTTTATTGCGTTTTCTTCATTATTTCTCATTCGATTGTTTTAAAAATCTCTGAAAAGGTGTATAATAGTATTTTTAATATTCTGTGAGAATTTGAGAGCTTTTGAAAAATTCTTGTTTTTCAAGTATTTTTCCTCCGGGTTATTCTTATGAGGATTTTACAAACTTTCCGATTATTTTCCGGAAAAACCTTCCGACCGATTCCTCTGAATAACAATCCCAACCTATTCTAGTATGACACCAACGTTCAGAAAAAGTTTCAAGTTGATTGATTCATTTCTCTGACCTGTATGCCGCGTACATAATTACAAAAAAAAAAAAAAAAAAAAAAAACGAAGCCCATTTTTTTTCAGGGTGTGAAATGGAAAGCTTCGCTACGCTCATCTAATAATGTCATATCATGCCTTAATACGTCATAATGTTATAAATATTCGGCTGAAGAGGCCATAGAATAATATTAAATGGCCCCACAGTAGCCATCATGCTTGGGGGCATGTGAAACAACAATACATTGAATTGAATCCTACAAGAATAAGACATTAAATTGAATCAGAATTGATTTTATTTTCTACTGTCTGAAGACCTCACCTACAGTTAGGTTATACGGGGGTAAGAATGAGCGGGTCATGATGAAACGATGAAATAATTATATGTGAAAGGTCGCTCACAATAACTCATTCCTTGTGCGAGACTCGAACCCTCGCCCGACCTTACTTCAGTTCGCCTAACGCATCAGCGATATATTTGACTGAGCCACGGGGGCGGCTATATTTTATACGTATAGGTGTAATCAGTGAAAGTATGGAGAGAATAAGAAGTAGATACATTAGGGAGAGGTTAATAGATACGGTAATGTGCAGAAAATGAGATGAAAAAGGGATAAATTGAGGTTATGATAGGGATGGAACTTGAGAGAATATGAAGAAAAGAATCTGAAAGAGAAGTAAGAGCAAGATCCCGAGGAAGATGGAGAGACCATGATACATACATGAAAGCTTAAAGAAGAGAAAAATTATTTGCGGGAGATAAGAAATGAGAAAATTTGGGGAACAACGGAAAGCATGTCGAGTATCAGCATGGGAAGAAGAAGAAGAGGATGAAGAAGATGCGACAGGATTGGCCAGATCCTAGATGATGGAGTTCCATGCACTTCCCGACCGGGAGATAGATATTTATTTCCTGAAAAAATCTATACCTATGTTCATAATAATTAATGAGACGTTTGACCGGGTGGTTAATACACTTATCCGTCATTCAAGAGACCGGGGTTCGATTCTCGCCATGGTCGACGATCCTGACAGGGGTTTTTCGTGGTTTCCCTCTGTCATTCAGGTCATTATACTTGAATCGTTCCTCAACAACAGGCCACGACCGACTCCTTTCCATTATCCAAAAACATTTAATAGAATAACCTTCCATCTCATATCATTTATCATTCGCCGACGCCAATGGATTGTAGTCATCAGTACAGTGCGTCATTATACCCAATATGAATACATACATTTATACGACGAACGAAAATATAACAAAATGCATATGTAAGTTACCTATAAGGTATCACATAACAGTAAGAAAAACATCTGCCGTATTATAATTCGTAGTTAGATTCAGACTGCTCTTTACTTGCTGATATATAGTTTGCCAACACTTATTTAATAATGGATTGAGTTACCAGTACAACGCATAGCAACGCAACGCGTATCATTCCAATAAATATTTCAGGTATATAAGAGAAATATTCCGGTTTGATAACTGATGGTCTTGAGGTTGAATATGTATCAATATTTCTAGTGAATTATTTAACCATTACTTAATAGACAGAGAATCATCTTCATTACATAGAACTACCCTCAGGTCATTTGCATATTCGCGCACATAAAAGCATATTGTCATTGAGGCTCCTATACATACTCAATATATTCATTCTATCAATATCATTATTGTGGCTTATCTCTGATGATTAAAATTATGTACCCTATATACCCAACTGCACGTTTATGACGCATATCATACCGTTTGTACAGTCTCCGATAATAAAAAAACATTTTTATTATTATTATTATTATTATTATTATCATTATCATTATAATTATAAATTATAATTAGGAAATGGTTAATTAATTAAACTAACTTTGAAAATGATTGATCCAATTGTGCAGTGGGATACACTTAATAGATATTTATTGAATTATTCTTGTGCATCAACTTTTTATGTCTTTAGCTCTGTGGATATAATTTGTATTTCTTGATGTATAATGATATATTGATTTTTAATTTCATGTTCACACACATAAATATAAATATATATATATATATATATATATATATATATATATATATATATATATATATATATACATATATTCGATTTTGTATTCCTTGACTATTGAAAAGTTTTCATTTATTTTTTCCTTGTATAATTTGAGAGTTGTGAAAACAGAAATAGATGATAGACACATATTGTATTTCAAGTAGGCCTAACCCTTGATTTATAAGAAAGTTAAAAAAAGTAAACATAGTGAACTTGTTTCATTGTTTCATGATATAAACCCGATTTTTGTCCAAGCTATTAATTTTATTTTTCATCCCACAGATAAGCCTTTTTGGCTTTGTGGAAGAGCGTATTAATTATTCTTGTATGTAGGCCTATGTATTATTTAAATCCAATACAAAAAAATTATTATTATTATCATTATTATTATCATTATAGTTCATCATCCATTTCAACGATGCAATGGCATTCTTCACTGCACAATGTTCTCACTCGTGGCGCTAGTGCGCCATAGCCCTGCACGGTCGACTTTTCAGCTGTTACAGTATTGCTATTGTGTTGTGTACAAATTTACATCTCGGTTTACATATCTCCGATCTTGGAAATTTCAACGGCATTCAATAGTGCTACGTTAGTGCCGTAAAATTTACCGTTAGTGCCGCTTTAGTTTCGCCGTCACGACGAATTCAATTTTCAGAACCAGCCACTCACATATCTCTGATCTTGAAAATTTCAACGGTATACGTTGATGTTACGTCAGTGCCGTGAAAAAATCTTCAGTACCGCTTCGGTTTCACCCTTACGACGCGTTGTCAATGTGAGGGGCCAACTTCACGCCAGCCCCTCACATATCTCCGACCTTGAAAATTCCAACGGTATTTGTAAGTGGTGCGTTGGTGCCGTGGAAAAAATTGTTAAGGGTCGTTTAGCGCGGCCATTTTTTTTTCTAACGGTACTTCGGGTATTTTAGGCTCAGTCGAGTTCCGACCGTCTTAGGGAGTGGTCATGCTACATTTTGCTCCTGACTGAAATATTTACGTTATTCGTGTAGAGCTATGGCCACGGGGTAGGGTCGGGGAGAGGAATGGGAAGTGTAGGCAACAGACAATACACCTAACCCATCTCTAGACCTGAGTAAGCGTGAACAAAGGATCGACTGCATAGGGCCTACCTGTTATTAGAAAACAAAGACCATCAGAAATCACATAAAAAAGGACGGCATTTTTTTTTGGTAATGGGTATCAAAACACTAGGAGTGCTTCGAGATTGTTTATGTGACAACAAAACTTTTTTGTTTTAGAAAATTGGAGCACTTTTCACTGAATTAGAGAAATTGATACATGAAGAATCTCCACACAGTAGGCCTATGCTATGATAAGCACTATTACCGGAAGATATATTTCAGAAGTTTAATAACTAATCATTCAAATAGTATATCTTGTAATCATTCCATTATTTTGTATTCTTTCATTGAATTCAATTGAATTCGAATTTGAATTTAGGCCCACTCTACTTGAAAAAGCAAAATGTTCTTGTTTTCTGTCGCGCTCGACAGGTCGAATGAAAACACACATATGATCAAACTTCACATGCACATGTACCATTATTAAACTTGGTATTGTATAGTTCCGAGTCACAATCGGCTCGACCCCACCGAGAAAAAACGAGGAATTTTGAAAATCCCCGTGAAAATATCAAGACGGTACCCCTGGCACACCATTTCAATACTATCAAAATTTTGTTGACGCCAAACATTTTGTGCTATTCTCCGGAATTCTGTTCCGGAATTGAATTTAAAGAAGGAGGGTGCTAAGGGTACGCCAGCACCCATATATACGTATGAACGCATATGTACGCCAGCATATATATATATATATATATATATATATATATATATATATATATATATATATATATATATATATATATATATATATATATATAAATACATATATATATATAAATACATATATATATATATATATATATATATATAAATATATATATATATATATATATATATATATATATATATATATATATATATATATACACATAAATATATATATATATATATATATATATATATATATATATATATACATATATATATATATATATATATATATATATATATATATATATATATATATATATACATATATATATATATATATATATATACATATATATATATATATGAATATATATATATATATATATACATATATATATATATATGAATATATATATATATACATATATATATATATATATATATATATATATATATATATATATATATATATATATACATATACATATATATATATATATATATATATATATATATATATATATATATATATATATACATATATATATATATATATATATATATATATATATATATATATATATATATATATATATATATACATATATATATATATATATATATATATATATATATATATATATATATATATATACATATACATATATATATATATATATATATATATATATATATATATATATATATATATATACATATATATATATATATACATATATATATATATATATATATATATATATATATATATATATATATATATATATGTATATATATATATATATGTATATATATATATATATATGTATATATATATATATATATATGTATATATATATATATATATGTATATATATATATATATATATATATATATATATATATATATATATATATATATATATATATATATATATAGTATTCAAATTCAAACTGTATTTAGTATTATCTCTCTCACCATTTTGATAGTTATAGAAAGAGAATACTAAATACAGTTTGAATGCTTGGTTGAAATTGTTGGAATTCGATGAATATTGAGGCCGCGATTATTTGATCCAAAAAAATGTATTACGTAAGAAAAAATATTTCCGACCTGTTAAAAAATTGTATACAGATAATATATATTCTCATATTGGATTACAATGAGATTTTTTACATTCTGTTTTGAAATTGAATCTATTTCAACAGATTTTTTATGAAGTTCCCATATTCCCTACTCGTAGACGTAGTGTAACAATCCAGAAAATATGTCCAGTAAAATCGCCCATTATTGTATTTCAAGATTATCATAGCCCTTGGTTTCTACTATAATATGAGAAAAAATAACTGAATTGTTCACCAAAAAAACCTAAATGTTATTAAAGCATGTTGATCCATTTCAATCTCTAGTTCATCAATTTTATCAGATAATGAGCGTAGAAGCGCACTGAGTGAGAACTTTTATGAAAATGAAATACGAATTTGAATATTTTTCTTCTTTGAATATTTCAAATCGAAAATTCAATTTCTCATATTCTCATAAAATGATGTGAATGACTGGTCAACTACGAACTTGTGTGTGTTGTAATTATTGTACGGCCGCCTCATTTGGTGTCTAGACTGGTAAATTGGGAGTTCAATTATTATGCTGTCTTATGATACCTCATTTTATAATTCTTCTCACACCTTATGGAGTCAAATATATCTCGAACTTTATTTGTTTACCTTTTTTTTTCACCTTCGACTTTTTTTCGAAACTTTACTGTTCTGAAGTATTTTGTTGAGGTGTTGCGAATAATATTGAAACTTGAATGGATACTCTGTGGTTATTGCTTGTCAATCACTTCTATAATCCCTCGTCTCGCCACTCCTTCCTCCTAGCTGAGAAGAATCTACCTGACGGGTGATGCACATTCTATCTCTCTCTACTCGCCACTTGGACGAAATTCCGCAATACTACGCTACTAGACGGCAGAGAATAGTAATTAATAAACAATTTTTATCTCGCTGTCTAATCAAGCTATTGACTTTTATGAATCACGGTACCTTCAAACAATAGTAATCGACAATCTGAGAAAAAATTAGCACATTCGGTCAACAAACACGCCGACTTCCCGGAATTATCTGAAATTGACCTACACTTTGACACTTTGTGTTCCCCGACAAATAAAAACCGATGAGAATAAAAAATTGGGACCCATTTTGTTGGAAAGCTCATTAAATTTTGATTGTCTTGACTCTTTTTCAAGTTTCTGGTACTTACGAACTTGTTGCTAAAAAATGTTGTTTTTTGTACACAAATTATTCCCGAAATATCGCTGAAACCACCTTAATACCTCTTCGGTTTCGCTGCTATGACGCGATGTCAATGTGAGGGGCCAACTTCACGCCAGCCCCTCACATATCTCCGATCTTGAAAATTCCATCGGCATTCGTTGGTGTTGTGTTAGTGCTCGTTAGTGTCGTAAACATTTTTCGTTAGTGCCGCTCTGGTTTCGACGTTATAACGAGTTGTCCATGTTAGGGGCTGGTGTGAAGATTTGGCCCCTCACATGGACAACGCGTTATTTGGCGAAACCAAAGTGGCCGTGACGAAATTCTTCTAGCGAATGCCGTTGGAATTTTCATGATCAGAGATATGTGAGGGGCTGGCGAAACCAAAGCGGCACTAACGAAAATGTTCTAACGAATGCCGTTGGAATTTTCAAGATCGGAGATAAAAGTGAGTGGCTGGCGTGAAGTTGGCCCCTCACATTGACAACGCGTCGTAGCGGCGAAACCGAAGCGGTACTAACGATTCTCTCACGGCACTAACGTATAGGCCTACTGTTAGAATTGTCAAGATCAGAGATATGTGAGGCGCTGGTTCTGAAAATTGAATTCGTCATGACGGTGAAACTAAAGCGGCACTAACGAAAAAATGTACGGCACTAACGAGCACTAATGAATGCCGTTGAAATTTCCAAGATCGGAGATAGGCCTATGTGAGGGGCTGGCGTGAAGTTGGCCCCTCACATGAGCAACGCGCTATAACGGCGAAACCAAAGCGGCACCAACGAAAATGTTTACGGCACTAACGTTTACCATTGGAATTTCAGAGATATGTGAGGGGCTGGTTCTGAAAATTGAATTCGTCATGACGGCGAAACTAAAGCTGCACTAACAGAAAATTTTATGGCACTAAGGGGCACTAACCAATGGTGAAATAATATTTCCATATTCTGACATGTGACCGTACACGTGTGACAACTTCACGAACGAACGTAGTCAACCATACATAAATCACTCGATAACATGGCTCATAAGCAGACAGTTACAAAACTAGGGCAGTCCGCTGCTAGCGCACTCTGTCTGGAGCTTTGCGTGAAGAAGCCAATTATATCTCACCACTAGTGAATTAATGCAATTCCACAAAGAAATTACGATGTGAAAATCATTATCATGAAAATTGTATTCAGAGTTGCATCTTTCTAATAAGAGTGAATACCAAAACAGAAGATGCCAACAGAAATAAAATACAATTTTGTAAGCCAGCTATCTAGGACTATATATTATATCAAATCCGTGAAGCTAGAACGTCAAGTGTTGAAATTTCGTTAGTACCCGCTGTACCGTCACAATTGACGACTATAGTGATTGACCCGCCCACAAACGTCACAAAACAAAACATCCAATCAAATGGGCTTTGTTATGTGGGAAATTTGACATTTACCTATCAGAGTATCTCTAAATGCCCACATGAAGTATAGATGTAGGTGGCCTGGTATTCAGCCACGCCTATCACTAGTGGTCAATTTGTATGGTATACACACATATTTTATTGAGTTTTGATGAACAATGTGTATTGGCGTCGGTGAATGAAATATGAGATGCTACAAAGATCAGACAAATGGTCATTTTATCATTCATATGTTTGGGACAGTGGGAATGATTCGGTCGTGTCCCATTGTTGGGGAGACATCCCAGTATTCACTTGAACTACAGGTGGGAATCACGGAAATCCTGCAGTCTGCAGCTCATGTACTAATAATAGTTACTTCATTAACTATAAGTTAATATTAAAAGTCCATGGTCAGTATAGGCCTATATATGGTCGATCTTGGCGGGAATGAAACCCCGCTGAATAGTTTTGCAGCGTGCTTCAGGTCTATGGTGATATGAATGCGTCATTCCTTATCTGTATACTGGCAATTTGTCTGTTTTCGGAAAATCATCTCTCTATGTGAGCCACCTCTATGTGAGCCACCTTTCATGCGATTGGGAGATGGGTTACGTATAGGCCCATTGCACTTCAGTGGTTATCTGTAACCAAAAGAGTGTGGCCAAACGAAAGCCGTTGCTGTAAACTCAACCTCGACTAACCATCGACATTTTACTCGTTTCCCTCTTCCAGAGTCATGATGCGCGTATGAAACCTATAAGATACCGCTTTGAAAATGAACTTCCTCAGGCGATTGTTGAGGGATGGACACATCAGACCGTTACGACTAATGAATACGGAGGACAACCGGTCGAACCCTCTATTTCAAGTCACTCATACCAAGAATAGGCAATCCTTTGAGTATTTTGTCTATTGTCAAATGTCCCAAGACAAATATGTGTTCTGTTCAATACTTGTTCACAGGTGCATTTTGCAGATATCTCACTACTGGTTCTAATGGATGCTGGTCTTTTGTCTGTAAATCTGGGAACTTGTCGAATGGCTTACATTCAGGGGCTGGTTGATTGACAGTCATAAAAAGATTTATTTTTCCTAGAAGTCACAAGACACCAGCTTAGATCTTGATGAAATGAGCGTAAATGAATTGTTTGTAAAAATGCAATAAAAAAGTACAAAAAACCTTGTAATGACACTTTTATCGAAATTACCAATTACCCGTGTGATACCCTGTAATTCCTGGTTCCTAATTCATTAACCGAAGGCATCACTAATATATATATATATATATATATATATATATAATCTTATATTGGGTTTGAACGACGCACTATACTGATGGCTACGATCTATTGGCGTCGGTGGATGATGAATGAGATGAAAGGTTATTTTATTAGGTGTTTTGGATGGTGGGAAGTAGTCGGTCGTGGCCTGTTATTAAGGAACCATTCCAGTATCAACCTGAACGACAGAGGGAAACCACGATAAACCCCTGTCAGGATGGTCAACCATGGCGGGAATCCAACCCCGGTCTCCCGAATGACGGTTCAGTGTGTTACCACTCGGCCACGCGTCTTGGTATATATATATATATATATATATATATATATATATATATATATATATATAATGAATGAATATTAGGGTTTTGAGGCGCATCGACAACGAGGTCATTTAGCGCCTGTATATATATATATATATATATATATATATATATATATATATATATATATATATATATATATATACATACATGTGGAGTATGTAGGCCTATATACCAATGAAGGCTACGCTACGCGCAATATTGATTTATTACAGCGAAATTCAAAAGTAACACATAAAACCATAATACAAGATTCAAAAATATTTTACCAACTGAAAAACATATTACAGTAAGATTTGAACAGGATATTAAATATAGTAAAACTAATCTATAGAATAAGTTACCATACTTCAAATCAATTTACAGTCTAGATGTTATGTATAGATGGATGCAATAACGCCACTATATACTTTCATTACACCAACTTTATAAAAAGAATAATCACAACTTGTTATTCATATCTTGATAACTTTTAATGACAGTGATGTTTTCAATCTGTAAATGGAGAAAAAATTGAGAAAGTTGAAAAATTCGGCTTGTAAAAAAAATAAATACAAAAATGTGCCACTGCTTCATTGTATAGGCCTATACATATAGTGGATGCAATATAACGCCTATATGCTATTTACAGATGCAAATCTGGGAAAACCCTTATGCGTAATGATTAATGAATACTTATGATTAATAATAAAATATACTAATGATTAATGATTAATGATATATATATATATATATATATATATATATATATATATATATATTTATATATATTCATATATATATATATATATATATATATATATATATATGTATACATATATATATATATATATATATATATATATATATATATATATATATAAACATATATATATATATTTATATATATATATATATATTTATATATATATATATATATATATATATATATATATATATAGAGAGAGATATATATATATATATATGTATATATATATATATATATATATATATATATATATATATATATGTATATATATATATATATATATATATATATATATATATATATATATATATATTTATATATATATATATATATATGTTTATTGGGATATTATAATTAAATTGGATCGTATCCAAGAAGTTTAATTATCACATATATGTATATTATATATTGCAGATTCATCCATTTTTTGTAAGCCTCAAGAATAAATGTGAAATAAGTAGAAATATGTAATATGATTCAAATTTTACTGAATACCACGAGAAATCAAGCATACATAGACCTATTCAATAATTATTCAGATACAAAAAAATGATTCCAATGGGGTGCGTAGAAAAGAGAAATATTCGATGACATATATTCTAAAATAAAATTATTCATAGTTTTTCAGTCGTCATTTAATTTACATAACCTAACAGTACTGTTCAATAAAATGTTGGTTCAATTGACAATTACTCCCTACATGGCATTATATACCCCTGATAGCCTATGCAACTTATTGAGCAGCGATGTATTGAAAAGCACTTGGAAGCAGGGGTTCAAATATTTCAACTCAGGTAGTGCGCATGCGCCACACAAAACAAGGGACAGAAAAACAAGGGTCACTATATTGAGAGACAGTTTATCAAGTATCACAATATCGAGGGACACTTTCCGCATATAAGGGTTCGTTCTTCATTTCTAAAAGGTACACAAAATCAAAGTACACTTTCCGCATCTGTTTTGAAGCACAGTATATTGAAGTACACTTTCTAGAATTTTGAGTGTCACAATAACAAAGTACAGAAAAACATCGGATATTATCAAAGTACAGTTTCTCAACTTCGATAAAAATCCATTCAAGACACACTTTATTGAAGTACAGTTTCCGTATTTTCAAGGGACAGAAAAGTAAAGCACAGTAAATCGGGGGACACATTAATAGTACCCAAGTGCACTCCAAGCAGCTATTCGCGTTTGAAAGTGATCCAGGGGCGCCACCGTCGATATTCAACATGGCTGACTTAGTGCAAATCAAAAATATTAGTATATACTACTTCGTAGTGCAGATACAAAAGTTTATTTATCTTTAATTTTTCAGGACTCATTAGAAGATTCCAACAGATAGTGGTAGTAGTTATTAATCTGATTATGTTAACTCTACAAGTAATAATTTATTGTCATTAATCCATAATACAATAAAACAATTATAAAGGAACTACAGACATGTTTAAGTGCATAGAATATATATTCCATATAGTGTATTTTCAACAGTCTAATGAGGTTGAACTTTTATTATTCAGCTTAGGGGCCTATATTGTAATTTTGTCATAAAAATAATATAGTTATGTCAATGTTAACAATGTTTTTCATGTAATAGTTATTATAAAAGATATTCATTTTTCTTTCTTTCTTCAATTAATTAATTATAGCTTGAAACTTCACAATAATTAGTAGTGATGATATCGATTCTCAAAATCGGGAATCAAAAATCAATTAAATTGATTAATTAATCAATTAATTGATTAAAAATCAATTTTGAAAAAAAAAATTGACAAAAATAGTTTATTCTCAAAAAAGTAGTGTAATTTGAAACTTTTTTTTCAACTTCCCCAAGGCCTTCATGTGAAAAATAGCTTTTTTGAACTGTAAACTTCTTTGAACTTCTTTACAGTTCTTTGAACTGTACTGTACCATTTGGGTATTTCCGTCTATGTTCGGCGTCAGACATAATCGAAGGGATAGATTTTGTCAACAATACAGAATAATATGGACAACGAAATGAGCACTTATTGCGACGTAAAGAAGTACAGCACTGAACCAAATGAACCAACAGAAAAAAAAAAAAAATTTCAATCGATTTTTTGATTTGAGAATTGTTTTACATCAGAATCGATTCTTAATCGATTCTCAATTAATCGATGTTATCACTAATAATTAGCAGCGACTATTAATAACATAAAAAAAAAGATCTTGATAGAGTTCTTCATTCCATAGTATTGATAAAACTGGTTAGAGTAGGACTACTTCTTGTTGATATGCTGATAATCACATATTTTAAATGTCATAACGTGAATTTAATTATTTAGAATGCTTAGGCCTACTGTATTGTTATTAATGCAGAGTTGGGTAGGAACTCAACGAAAGGAACACGTTCCTTTTTCGGAAACTTTGATGGGAACTTTGATTGTTCCTATTATTAAGCAGTAACTTTCAACAAAATCACGTTACTTTTCATAGGTAGGCCTAACGAGGAACGAAATTTACGTTCTTTTCAAAGTTCCTTTTGAACAGATGGTACTTTAAGAATGCATACGCAACGAGAAATAGAACACCTATTTGTATGATACAAGATTTTGTCTCTGACCTTGACTTAACCACTATTGACTCAGCCTAATCCCTAATGTCAATCTTGTATCTTATTATTTCCAGACGTATTTCATGGTATTTGCATATCTACTTCTCGTCATACGATCTTTTCGTACCTTGCCGTAGTTTCAAGGCTCGAATTTACCGAGCGTCAGTGTTAGGGGTTAGAGAAAAATGTCACTAATGCATTCCAAGAAAATCATCAGTACCTGGTGACATCACCAACAGCCAATGAGAATAAGATTATTATCAAGAGGCATATAGGGAGATTTGTGTCAACACAAGAGACCCATCCTACTTCAGCGTTCTATCTCGACCAGGCTAGTCCTCGTGATGAAAAAATTAGTGTTGTGGTAGTGTTGTATCAATAATGATCAAATAGTCACTGAATTGCTCATGATAAATTTCTGTTCAAACATGGAGGGGGGCAGGAGGGGGAAACACAGTGGAAATCTTTTGCTTCGTAACATTTTTATTTTTAAAAACTTTGCATCAGTAACTTTAAAAGAACTGTACAGAAACTTAATTTTTTGAGTTTTATTTTTCCTGAGGAACTGTAACGGTAACTAGTTCCTTCATTTGAGGAACTTACCAAACACTGTTGTTGCATGCACTATGCAAATGTGAAAACCCCTATTCACAAAAAACCGCCTACTGGTATGTTTGATACGGAGGTTCTATTTGAAAACAAGGCAGCACATTTGAATATATTTTGTGCTTCACTTGCATATTGTATGCCAGGGAGATTAATACCACTGAACTTTTCATCTATTATTTTATCAATAAATTATTCTTCAACTACCTGTTATCGATTTGCTAGTACCTCTACCTTGAAAAATGGTTAATATTATTTATAAAAAGTCTAGAAACAAAAACAGCTTATTCTCGGTTTACCAACCTGTTTCAGTAATTTTTATTCTTATTCACAACTTTTTAGTTTATATTTTACCAGATCAGTGATCAAAAATGAAATATTTTTGCTTAGATCAAAGTAAATTATTGCAGCTTCCCATCTATTTTTAAATGCCATAAGTTGTAAACAAACAAGAACTACATTGGAATTTGAAATGAATGAATATTTCTATTTTCCAATACGATTTCTACTAGTAGCCTATATTTAAATATTTCAATTCAATTCAAAAATCATTTTATTCTATACAATATGATACATCAGAAATTACAATGAGAAATGTGCAGTATTCATTTTTCACATAGCTGAATGGAAGTAATTGATATGTTCATCTAACGATTGTCTGATTTAATGAGATTAATTTCAATTACGATAATATGCTCTCACAACATGAAAAATAATAATGTACACAGTGTGGTACAACCTGTTGGACACAGTTATGAGATAATACTTTTTATTGATTTCTGTTCTTCAAGTTTCTCCTCCATTTGTATTTGTTCCATTTGAAGCTGGCGTCTGAACGCTCCCAATTGCGTCAAGACAGTTTTTTGACTGCCTGCGGCTGTGTCGGACGAGAACCGATTAGAACGAACTACACTATTCTTTTCAACAGCAGGAACCTAAAAACAAAGGTGAACAAATTTTTACATTCAGTCCAGGTTCACACTGCTTTTTAGATGATGTATAGTCGTGAAAATCATTTTGGTATAACAAGGCCACTTTTGAAGTAACAATTTTGAAATATGAATTACGAAAATATATGATTTACTCAATTTGAACACATTAATACAGAGTTTCAGTTTTTTAAAAATCGAACCGTCAATTCTGAAGAAGAACGTAATTATTCAAGGTTTTTCATTTTTGTTCTATAGGCCCACTCTTGCTTATCTTAGATGCTGTGTTTTCTACTTTTAGACCATATCAACAAAATCTTGGTTGAATATCTGGTTGAAAAAAAAATATATATATTAAACCTGATTACCTGCCACTTTGCTTCTAACATCTGAATAGCTTTCGAGTTTGCAGATACAGATTGTCCCATTTCAGCAGAAGTCCTTGCAGCTGGGATTATAGGTGATGAAGCTCGGAAAACCGGAATCGGAAGAGAATCTTCAAAGTTCTGAACGTTCTGATAACCAGACTCACTGTTATGATTATCACTTTCAGCCCATTTTCTCCTAGAAAGCTGGGTATCAATATCTGGCCTCGTCCCCTTGTTCTTCTTGACAAGAGGGTCAATTAAAGGCAAGACGGACACTAATGTAGATACTGGAGGATGTGACTTTTCATCGGACTGCTCTAATGAATGAGCTTGGAAAGAGTTCTGGACACTATGGTTAGGCCTCAAGTGTTTATGATTAAAGTTCTGTCTCTCTCTGGAAAAGTGATTACGAACTATAGCTGGCTCTGAATTAGGGTTTGCTTGTTTAGGATTAGAATCTATTTTTTCCCTGGAGAAACGAGTTTGAACTGTTGTTGGGTCTGAGCTAGAATTAAGTTGTTTAGAATTGAAGTCTGTTCTTTCTCTAGACAAACGAGCTTTAACTGGTAGTGGCTCGGTAGATATCTTGAGATCCTCCTGGCGACGACGAAACTCTTCGATCTGACGAAATCTCTATTAACAATAGAATGTCTTTATCACTCAGGCATAACACAATCAATAGAAACAA
>CAXFZR010000002.1:0-22500 GCA_964007535.1 Brachyptera risi | reverse complement strand
GATCTTCCTCTCTGGTGTAATGGGTAGCGCGTCAGACCGGCAATCTGGAGATCCGGGTTCAAGTCCCGGGGGAGGTCGCAATTTTTAAACAGTTTTAAAAATCATTAATTATAATAACCTACTGGTGGTCAACCAGGAAGCTATTGAAATTATATATATATATATATATATATATATATATATATATATATATATATATATATATATTGGTAACGCCTGTCTTTTGAGACCAGCTAGCTCGTTTTCCCTAGTTTGCCAATTGAACTTGAAATCATATTCGATTGCGTCATGGAATGTTGTTTATACATGCAAGCAGTTAACCTTCTTTTCTCAAAGCTGGTTGGCCGGTACATTATCACGCGATGTGCTGCATCCAATCACAGCTCGCCATTCTCGCGTTGCCTGACCAAGCTAGGCCCTCGCTCGTTCAGTTATCTCCTACACTCGTTGAAGGCCAGACGTCCTGAACCGTCTCTCTTCGAGTATCCACTCAGTTGTCTTCTATACTCGATTGAGACCGGACGTCCCGAAACGGCTCTCGTCGAGTATCCATTCAGTTCTCCCCTACACTCGTTGGAGGCCAGACGTCCTGAACCGTCTCTCTTCGAGTATCCACTCAGTTATCTTCTATACTCCCTTGAGTTCGGACGTACTTTGAAATCGCTCGTTTCAAGTGGGTCAGTTCGGTCAGTTCTCGACCAGCTCTTGTTGTGTGAGCATCTCCTGTCGTTCTCTCCTCTTGTTAAGAGTTCGGACGTGCTGTACATTATTTCGCATGTACGCAGTTGTTGCTTTTCTATTTTTCGTTCTTCTTGAGTCGTTAATAGGACCTCTTTCCAGACTTTCTTGTTTCTAATTCCTTACTTTTGTTATGGTCTTTAGCATTTACGAATTTGTGTGTTTTGTTTTCTCTCAAGCCTTTGTTTCTTGTTTATTCGAATGGTGTGCGGGGACACCACTAAGGTTTTTGATCTATTTTGTTTCGCTTCTCGTTATTCTTTTGATTTGGTTATTGACAACGTCAAGTCGACGTAGACCAAATACGTATCGTTTTGGGGTGAGGCATAATCCGAGTTTAGATTATGCTCGCCTGATTATTAATGCCAAGTCGGCACCCGAATATTTAAGTTCTACATGGTCTCATCGTACTTTCAACATCAATATACAGTCCACTGGTCTTTCATCGCCATCTCTAAGATCGGCGGTAACATTTTGGTCCCTTGAGCCGGAGATTATTTTGGTTCCAATTTCTCGTCATTCGTGAGGCGGAATCCATCTCCGGATTCTAATTTAGTTCTCTTGTCGGAATCCATTTGTGGATTCCTTTCTTTGCACCACGCGGAGTCCACCTCCGGATTCCACAGTCATTCGTGGCAGCACCCGCGATCAGGCATCGCGTGGGTGACTGCTTTGTCCTCCGCACTGAATCGGCTTCCACATAATTGGGTTTCCACGGCACAATAATTTATTCTGTTTGTTTGCGAGTTATTATCAACAATTGTTTTAACTTGTTTTATAGACATTCAGTTCTTGAATTATTTTGCATTGTTCTTTTTCTGTGCATTTCGGCCGTATTTCTCCGTGATAATTCATATCATTAGTTTTTGGTCCTTGTTCTAGTTTCGTGTTTTTGCAATCTGTGGTTATCCATTCGCTACAATGGCGTCTAAAATCTCGAAACAACAAGCAGTGCTCACGGCAAAGCGAGAGCGGATATTCGCTTCATCACAACGCTCCTACGATGCTTTCAAAACGCTTGATAGTGCCAAAGCTCAGTTGTACAAACCTCGCTACGACAAACTTGACGTTTTGGAAGCCAACTTTGAGGAAGTTCAGAGAGAAATAATATCTTTGAACGCTCAGCTTGACGAAGGTGACGATGCCTTACCGGTCGACGCTGTTGAAGCCAGCTTCGAGGAAATGTTGTATGCGACTCGTGGGCTGTATCTCGCCGCCGTTGCCGCGACGACGCCTACTCCGCCTCCGCCGCCAAATCAAAATGGTTTTCGAGCCATCTCATTGCCGACAATCGCGTTGCCGGCATTCTCTGGTGATATTACTCGATGGACGGAGTACTATTCGCTATTTAAATCTCTCGTTGACGAGAACAACGATCTGAATCAAATTCAGAAGTTCCATTATTTGAGGACCACCCTCAAAGACAACGCCTTGTCTGTCGTCTCCGGGTTTCCGATTACGGAAGCCAATTATTCTGTGGCATTGGATGCTCTTGTCAGTCGGTATCATAGCCCTCGGTTGTTAGCCACCACGTATGTTCAACAGGTTTTAGAATTTACGCCTCTCAAAACCAATTCACATTCTGGGCTGCAATCATTTCTGAAAGTTCATAAAACTTCGATCGAAGCGTTGAGAGCTCTGAATATCGAAGATTTGTCAGATTTTCTGCTTTTCTCGTTAGCACTGACAAATCTCGACACATCAACGCGCAAGGCTTTCGAACAGAAACATTCTTCGCACAGCACTCCAAGCTACGCGTCGTTGATCAAATTCATTGAAGAGCAGTCCAGGACGATGGAATTGTGTGGTCTCGATAAACAAGCAGCTAGCTCTTCAAAAGCTATTCCGCTCTTCAAAAGCTATTCCGCCTTCCACAAAGCAAATCAATTCGTTGTTGGTTGCGAATCCTCCGCCCGTCAGCTTTAAATCTCGCGAGCAAAGCAAATCAGCAAGCTCTTCTACGAAACAATCTTCGTGTCCAGTCTGCCAAGGGGAGCATTCTCTATACTCGTGTTCCGTATTTCGGCAACAGTCCGTTGACGACAAATACAACACGTTACGTCGTCTGCGACGCTGCTTCAACTGCATGGGCGCTCACCTCAGACCTCAATGCACCTCTAAGAGTGTTTGCGTTACTTGCCAAAGTAACAAACATCATTCGCTGTTACACACTGCACGAATCAACCCCTTGACTCGTGGCACAACAGCAACCGAAGTCTCTTCTCCTCCGGAGACCACCTCGCCTCATCCTCAAACTCTCGCTTGTCAAGTCAAGACAAGCAAGCCAGTGCTACCCACAGCTCTGTTGGGCACTGTTCGCGCCTTGATCCGAGATTCTCACGGTCAACTGCAACCTATCCGTGCGGTTATCGACTGTGGTTCACAAATCTCTGTTCTCACTCACTCGTTCCTTCAGAAGCTAGGATTGAAAATCAATCCTTGTCATTCCGAACTCTCTGGTATTGGTCACGTTAGTGCTCGGGTAATCGGGACTGTTCAATGCAGTATCGCTTCCCGGTTCACCCCTGCAACCTCTCTCAGCGTACAAGCCTACGTTATGCCTGCGATAGCGAGTCAACTTCCAACCACCACCGTTCCGCTTGAGGTGTTTGAACGTTATCGCTGTCTCTCTCTTGCCGACGACCGCTTTCATGTGCCCGATCAGATCGACTTTTTTTCGGCGCCGATTTATACCCTGATATTCTTGAAAAGTCAGGTGATATTGTGATGAGTGGCAGTCCATCTGCCATAAACACGGTCTTCGGCTGGGTGGTTTTGGGTCCTATTCGGTGTTTGGATGCCGAGCTCCAGCCTCCGCTCTCTCTGCTTGCTTGCACTGGTTCTCCAATGGATCGTACTCTTCGATTGTTTTGGGAATCGGAAGAAGTTTCACGTCCTCTTCAAGTTGATCCGGACGATGAACTTTGTGAGGAGCATTTTCTTTCTACGCACTCACGGAACCCTTCCGGACGCTATTCGGTAGCACTCCCTTTCAAGAACACATCCTCTTCTCTCGGATATAATCGTGAGGCCGCCTTCCAGAATTATTTGAGTCTGGAGCGGCAACTGAAACGCAATCCTCAGCATGATGCTGCATATCAAGCATTCATGCAAGACTATATTCAATCGAACCACATGCAACTTGCAAGCACCTCTCTGAACTACGTGATTCCGCATCATTGTGTGCACAAGATTACCAGCTCCAGCACAAAGCTGAGAGTGGTATTTAACGCCTCTTCTCCAGATGAGAGAGGCGCCTCATTGAATCAGCTGTTACTCAGTGGTCCCAAGCTTCAGAGCGGAACTCCCGGGCGTATTAACCCGATTTCGTTCTCATCCCATCGCAATTTGTGCTGACATTCGTCAGATGTATCGTCAGATTCTGGTCCAACCATCTGACCGCAAATATCAGCACATATTTTGGCGACCCAATGCAGACTCTCCAGTAAAAGAATATGAGCTCAACACAGTCACGTATGGGCTCGTACCGTCAGCTTTTCTTGCTCAACGAGTGCTGAAGCAGCTCGTGCACGACGAAGGGGCTCCTTTTCCTAATGCTTCGCGTGCTTTGATATCTCACATCTACGTGGATGACATCGTGTCTGGCGCAGCAGACGTCGCTCAAGCTCGCATTCTTCAATCGGAATTACAGGCCCTTCTAGCTATTGGAGGTTTCGAACTCCGAAAGTGGGCCAGTAACCTCCCAGAAGCATTGAGTACACTTCCGGAGGATCATCTAGAGACTCCAGTCGTGTTTTCGGATGACGATCAGGGCATCAAGATCCTTGGTCTGTTCTGGGATCCCCGATCGGATGATTTCTCATTCCACACCTTACCATTCGAAGGCTTGTTAACGAAGCGCACGGTCTTGTCGTACATTGCGCGCATTTTTGATCCTTTGGGATTCCTCACCCCGCTCGTATGCTGGATGAAGATTTTTCTTCAGCAACTTTGGTTATCGCGGGTGCAGTGGGACGACGTTTTACCACCGCTTCTTGCTCAAAGGTGGTTGGACGCGGTAGCCGAGATCTCTCTTCTCTCGAACTTCCGAGTTCCACGCGCTTTTCCTGCTTCACAAGGCATACATCGACTTGTAGGCTTTTGTGATGCCTCCGAGAAGGCCTACGCTGCGATACTTTACCTCCACACAACGAATCATGCAACTTCGCATATTAGTTTGTTGCGAGCAAGGAGTAAAGTATCCCCGGTCAAACCCTTGACCATCCCTAAGCTTGAACTCTCTGCTGCTTTGCTTCTAACGCATGTGCTAAAAGATACTCTTCCCTCACTCAGCACTCTTGTCGTGGAGTCAGTAACCCTCTACACTGATTCGACTATTGTGCTCGCATGGCTTGCCACCCCTCCACATCGACTAAAGACATTCGTCGCTAACCGGGTAGTGGAGATACTCGACAACTCCACTCCTACTAACTGGGCACACGTTGATTCCGAAGAAAATCCCGCTGACTGCGCTTCTCGTGGCATACTGCCTTCTCATCTCATGGAATACCCATTGTACCTCTCGGGTCCTTCTTTTCTCAGGAGTCCCCATGCTCTGTGGCCTATCTCTGTGCCATCTACTGATTTATTGTCTGAATTACCAGACATTAAGCCTTCCATGGTCACTTTGGCCACAACGGTCAAAGTAGATCCTCTCCTGGTGAATTTTCGAAAGTTTTCCACACTTCTCAAAGCACAACGGGTCTTTGGGTATGTAGTTCGATTTGCCCGTCTCTTATTGGCGAAACGATCCAAGATTCTCCCTCCTACGGGTTCTTTAAAACCTGTGGAGCTGCAAGACGCTCTTGAACTGATCATAAGAGTCACTCAAAACCACTTTTATGCAACCGAGATCAGCCAACTTGCCAAACAGGGACAGGTTTCATCCCGGATCGCTTCGCTGAAACCTTTTCTCGAACCCTCGGGCTTACTCAAGGTGGGCGGAAGATTGCGTCACTCTTCTCTTCCTGAAGAGGCGCGGTACCCAATCCTACTCCCCAAAGAAGCTCACCTCTCATCTCTCATTTGCGATGCCTTCCACCGAACATCGCTACATTCCGGCCCGAGAACGGTACAGGCGCTGATACAGCAGCGTTACTGGATCGTTTCTCTGCGCGGTTTGTTGCGGCAGCGTATACACCAGTGCATTACTTGCCACAAGTTTCCCGCAAAGCCTACTCAGCCTCCAATGGCAGATTTGCCTCCTTCACGTGTTCAAGCTTCTCGCGCTTTCTGCCATGGTGGAACTGATTTTGCTGGCCCTTTCCAGGTCAAATCCAGTAATCGTCGTAAGGCACCCATCACCAAGGGATATCTGTGCATTTTCGTTTGCATGTCCACAAAAGCGGTGCACCTAGAAACGGTGTCCGAGCTATCCACGGTCGCCTTTTTGGCTTGCCTAGATCGGTTTCTCTCCAGACGAGGACTCCCGTCGCACATTTACTCCGACTGTGGGAGAAACTATGTGGGTGCTGCGCGACATCTGCGCGAGGTTTATGATTTTCTATCTCAAGCTGAAACCTCCGTCTTTGACCATCTTTCTAAACGTGAAATAGCTTGGCACTTCAACCCTCCGCAAGCTCCCAACTTTGGAGGCCTCTGGGAGGCTGGTGTAAAATCGGCAAAATCCCTGCTCTACCGTCTAATAGGGGACACACCTCACACCTTCGAGGAGTACGCCACCCTATTCTCCCGCATTGAGGCCGTCCTCAACAGTCGACCTCTCTGCGCCCTCTCATCTGACCCTGCCGAAAGCTACGACTTTCTAACTCCCGGACACTTTCTAATCGGCACCGCTTTGTTAGCTCCACCTGAACAAACGGTGCCAGAAAACCACTCGCATCTTGATCGTTGGGTACGATTGCGCCAACTGCACCAGGCCTTTTGGACGCGTTGGTCATTGGAGTACTTGAATACGCAGATGCAACGCCGTAAATGGGTTCGGGGCTGTCCCAACCTGGCTGTCGGGGATGTGGTATTTTTCCATGATGCCACAAGCAATCCTTTGGCCTGGCCAATCGGCAGAGTGATCGAGACTCACCCCGGGCGAGACGGCACCGTTCGGGTCGTCTCTGTTCGCACCTCAACCGGTACTTATAAGCGCCCGGTTAACAAACTGGTGTCACTCCCAACTTCCGAATAGTCGAGTTGATATTCATTCATGTATTCTTTCTGTTCAAAGCACGCATTGGTGCTTTGCTCATTTCTTCATGTTTACTTTCTTGTTGTTCTCTCTTTTTTTTTTTTGAAAGTCAGCGACCATTGAATAAAATGGTTGCGTTTTCTCCTCAATGTATCGCTCGGATCATGTGCGATTTCTTTGCTGTTCTCCGATCCAATTGGGAAGCAATCCAATTACTCGGTGACAATCTCTTTGCTCACGTTGCCTATGAAGTTACAAGGCATCTTACGAACAGTTTGCTGTTCTAATTTCATTTTCCTAATTTTCAGTGACGTTTACCTCAGCTTTGAAATGTTCATTTTGGTGGGCGGTATTTTAACGCCGGTCTCTTAAGACCAGCTAGCTCGTTTTCCCTAGTTTGCCAATTGAACTTGAAATCATATTCGATTGCGTCATGGAATGTTGTTTATACATGCAAGCAGTTAACCTTCTTTTCTCAAAGCTGGTTGGCCGGTACATTATCACGCGATGTGCTGCATCCAATCACAGCTCGCCATTCTCGCGTTGCCTGACCAAGCTAGGCCCTCGCTCGTTCAGTTATCTCCTACACTCGTTGAAGGCCAGACGTCCTGAACCGTCTCTCTTCGAGTATCCACTCAGTTGTCTTCTATACTCGATTGAGACCGGACGTCCCGAAACGGCTCTCGTCGAGTATCCATTCAGTTATCTCCTACACTCGTTGGAGGCCAGACGTCCTGAACCGTCTCTCTTCGAGTATCCACTCAGTTATCTTCTATACTCCCTTGAGTTCGGACGTACTTTGAAATCGCTCGTTTCAAGTGGGTCAGTTCGGTCAGTTCTCGACCAGCTCTTGTTGTGTGAGCATCTCCCGTCGTTCTCTCCTCTTGTTAGAGTTCGGACGTGCTGTACATTATTTCGCATGTACGCAGTTGTTGCTTTTCAATTTTTCGTTCTTCTTGAGTCGTTAATAGGACCTCTTTCCAGACTTTCTTGTTTCTAATTCCTTACTTTTGTTATGGTCTTTAGCATTTACGAATTTGTGTGTTTTGATTTCTATCAAGCCTTTGTTTCTTGTTTATTCGAATGGTGTGCGGGGACACCACTCAGGTTTTTGATCTATTTTGTTTCGCTTCTCGTTATTCTTTTGATTTGGTTATTGACAACGTCAAGTCGACGTAGACCAAATACGTATCGTTTTGGGGTGAGGCATAATCCGAGTTTAGATTATGCTCGCCTGATTATTAATGCCAAGTCGGCACCCGAATATTTAAGTTCTACATGGTATCATCGTACTTTCAACATCAATATACAGTCCACTGGTCTTTCATCGCCATCTCTAAGATCGGCAGTAACATATATATATATATATATATATATATATATATATATTTATATCTAGATATCAATATCTATCTAGATATCTATATCTATATATCTATATCTATATCTATATCTAGATATCTATATCTAGATATCTATATCTATATCTAGATATCTATATCTATATCTATATATCTATATCTATATCTAGATATCTATATCTATATCTATATATCTATATCTATATATCTATATATCTAGATATCTATATCTATCTAGATATCTATATCTATCTAGATATCTATATCTATCTAGATATCTATATCTATCTAGATATCTATATCTATCTAGATATCTATATCTATCTAGATATCTATATCTATCTAGATATCTATATCTATCTAGATATCTATATCTATCTAGATATCTATATCTATCTAGATATCTATATCTATCTAGATATCTATATCTATCTAGATATCTATATCTATCTAGATATCTATATCTATCTAGATACCTATATCTATCTAGATATCTATATCTATCTAGATATCTATATCTATCTGGATATCTATATCTATCTAGATATCTATATCTAGCTAGATATCTATATCTATCTAGATATCTATACCTATCTAGATATCTATACCTATCTAGATATCTATATCTATCTACATATCTATATCTATATATCTATATCTATATCTATATATCTATATCTATCTATCCATATCTATCTATCTATATCTATATATCTATATCTATCTATCTATATATCTAGCTATCCATATCTATTTATCTATATCCATCTATCTATCTATATCTATTTATCCATATCTATCTATCCATATCTATCTATATCTATCTATAGGTTGACCAACTGTACTAAAAACCAACTGTACTAAAAAAATCTGTACTAAAAAAACTGTACTAAAAACCAACTGTACTAAAAACCAACTTTTTGAGCAGTCTGTACTTCTGTACAAGGCTCCTCCCCTTCACAAATTGTTACCACCCATCCTTGAAAAATGATTTTAGTAAAGTTCCTTCAGTACAGTTGATTTTTAGTACAGTTGGTTTTTAGTACAGTTGATTAACAAGTTTTCACTTCACCAAAGATAGTTCCAAATTTCTTGAATTACCTGTACAGGAGTAAGAGTGGGGGGATGGCTCCACCCCTTGACTGAATGTTACCTCCCATCATTGAAAAATATTTTTTAGTACAGTTTTTTTTAGTACAGTTGGTTTTTAGTAGTTGTTTTTTAGTACAGTTGGTTTTTAGTACAATTGAATTTTAGTACAGTTTTTTTTAGTACAGTTTTTTTAGTGCATTTTTTTAATATAGTTGGATTTAGCATTATCTTTGGGCATTTTGTCCAAGTTCCCAGAATGACGGCTCGGTCTGTCGCCGCCAGCCCGCCACGCATTCACAGTTACTTATGCCTGAATACCATTGAAGGAAAACTACTTCACCTGCACATGCAGCGTAGTGATTAAAGCACTTGCTTCATGTGACCCGGGAGGTAGTGGGCATGTCGGACCCGGTTCGATCCCTGCTACCGTCCATCTTTACAGGTTTTTTTTCGTGGTTTCCCTCTGTAGTCTAGGCTAATGCCGGGATGGTTCCCACAATATAGGCCACGACCGCTTCCTTCCCACTAACCTCAGCCCATTACTCATAAAACCCTCATCATCATCCCATCATCTCATTAATCATTCATCCGACGCCAATAGATCTTGGTCATCATCACAGTGCGTCGTTAAACCCAATATAAAAAAAAACTACTCATTCGATGTCAATCAGGGGTTATATTAGTGCGCAGTTGACCCTAATATGCGCAGTTCTAAATTTCAAAAATGCAGCTCTTAATTTCAATTTGCGCAGTTGTAAAATTAGGTATCTGTATATAATAATGCACTATAATACCATGACATTAATAATGCGTATTAGTAATAATGCATTATGAAGCAACAAACTTAGGCCTACATATTCCCAAATAGTAACAAGATACTTTAAAAAACAAAGTTTTTCAATTCCCTGCGGGGCTGTGAAGCTCCCCCCCCCCCCCTCCCAGTATCCGCGCGGAACCTACCTCTTTATATAATTAATTTTTTCATATGCGCAGTTCTAGATTTTCACTAATATAACCACTGATGTCAATAATCTATATGTCATTGTAAAGGGAATCGTTCAAGGAAAATTACTAGGTATATGTTTTTCAATTTCATGTTTGTAATATTGACGAAGCTGAAAAATAATTTCAATTCATGATTTTTGAACTCAGGTATAGCAAAACGGGGGTAGATAGTGATAGAGGTCTCTTCATTCTGTTTACACTCAGCTAGGTATTTAAGAAGTTATTGATTGACAAGCAATAACTTGCAACGTTAATTTATAACTGCATACTTGAAAATAGATTCTCTTGATCGATTTGGCAATCTATTTGAGATGATGAATACTAAAACAAAATTGAGCAACTGTCTTAAAAATATTAGGTTTGTAATAGTATCTTTTGTTTACAATATTCCAATATTTGAAATAAATAAATGGATGTATGAATGTAAAACTAGAGACGATATACCAAATTTCAGTAACGACAAGAGAAATAAGAGTAATAGAAGTTGAAAGTGAGTCTGCAGAGAAGGGTAATAAAAACAATATAATTATGATCACATTTACCAACTGTATGGTGATGGAAATATTTTCAGAGAAATTCTTCAGAATTCAAAAACATATAAGTATTGCATGGTACAGGTACATCTCTATTTTTGAGCAGGATGCAAATAGCTTCCCTGGTGAGCTTTTGTATGTTTCATTATTGTTTGAGAAGTCGTAAAAATATTCTTCATTTATTTTATTTTCCATTATTGCCTGAACTCAGGAGAGAATAGTTTGTGTCGGTACGCACACACCCCAATGAGAGTCAACCCGTCACTAAGAGGTATAGATTAACAATACGGTTTATAGTTTCTACATTCCACTTGTACTTACAAGCACCTGTTGGAAAGCTGTCTTGATTCATAGCTCAATATCCTATCATTGGGTTAAATAGATGTAATACTAAGTTTTAAATGTGATTTCTAGTCCTATTGAAGTTTATTGTAATATAATTCATGCATTGCACATCTAAACATTTAATTTAACCTATTTAATCCAATTACATCGAAAGTTATTGGAAATCGGCTAGGGGATAAACAGTTTTAGATTCCACAGGATATCAACATATTATTTGATGGCCATATGATTATCCGTTTTCTTTGGTATTTACACTTTTAATTACAATTTGATGAATAATACAATTGATTTAATTAATTCAACAAATTTAATATAATTAATTACTCTGAAACTTTTGAAACCTACCTTTGTGGTCGTACAGTTTTGAATTTTTCAATAAACAACCTTTCATTCGGAACCCTCATTAAATATTTAGAATACTTGATGTTTTTTTCATGAGTTTCAATGAAAGTTTAATAAATTAACCTAAATAATTCAATAACGCGTACTCGGAAAGTTGAAAATTCAGTTTGTGGCCTCGTACCATCGCAACTATATAAGGAATTCGTCAATTATTGTTAATCATTATCAGTTGGTACAACCCAATCCAATGTGATAGAAAACACATAAAATGAAAGAATATCGCATATTTTATGAATTTTTTATAACAATTATTTCATCTCAAGTTTGTCAACAATTAAAAATCAAAGAACAAAATTCAAAGCAAATTCTCCAACTCACAAGTTGATAACTTGGTCTGCAATTTTCGAATAAATTAGATTCTGTGGACTAATAATGTCCGAATGCTGTCAGCACTTTCTAGATCAAAATCAAAACGTCTTTAAATTGGAAATTGAAAACGAATATTATAATAATTAGAACAATGAAAGCTTTCAGACACGTGGCAAACTTCGATTAATTTCATATTTCATATTACCAACATTCAGGTAGTCAAAATGGTCTACTTTGCACATATTCAATCGTTGCTCCAATATGGGATCATTATGTGGGGTGCATCCACTCACACCAAGAGACATTTTTTTCTCCGAAAACGTGCAGTAAGATATATGGCAAATTCGAGCTATAACCCTTGTGCCGAAGTTTTTTACAAAGACTCTTGTTCTAATCTCTTCAAATCATTTAAAATCCTTACCTTACCTAGTTTATACATTTACTCTACAATTCTGTACATAATTGAAAATTCCCATTTGGTCTCGAACAGTGAAACTATCCACGATTACAATACACGTAACAAAACAAACATAAGATTGGAACGCTTCAAAAATAATATATATCTGAAAGATCCCGTTCACATGGGCTCAAAATTTTTAAATGCACTTCTGCTTTTCTTAAAAAAGAAAGAAGGTGATGAGTTCAGAAAATGCCTCAAGACATACTTAATAGACAAGTGTTTTTACTCATATAGAGATTATTGTCTGTAATCAGTGTTTGTATTTTTCCCATATATAATGATTGATTATCATTATGAGTGTACTTCAACTGTTTTTTTTTTTAAATGTTATTTTAAATGTTAGTTTTAATGTTAATATGTATTCCAAATATATATATATATATATATATATATATATATATATATATATATATATATATATGTGTGCATGTAATAACTGTATATAATAACATCATGACTGTCTGTATATCCTTGGGATCTTTGGGACAATAAAAAGAATCATTATTATTAGTTATGTAAAATACGTAAATTATTTTAAAAATATTGAATAATACAAAATGCGAATATACTTGAAATAATTATGGATCACACATTATATATGATAAATCATGTTATCATGAATTATCTAATTTCATGCCCAACATAAATTGCTCGACGGCGCTATTCACATAATCCATTTTCATTTTCTATGATAGTGCCTATGAAGTCATGGAAGTTTGCTGTTTGCCAATGCTATTTGCTTTATGACTTTATCATATTATTCAGTGCTCTTGAACTCTGGACACATATACGCCACATCAAAGTATTCTTCGACACCATCAACAGCAAGGTTATTTGGGGGTACGACTGAACAGGTGATAATAAGACTATGAAGTGTGATAGGTGAAAGGACGTTTACGAAACCCCATGCCTTATGGGGGACTTGAACCCACTCTCAATGGTGACCTCAGTAATTAAAGCGGTGCCTAGTTGACTAAGCTACAAAGAGCGATATTTTATATATCAGCGTGATTCGAAAATAGATAGATTATCAAGTCTATCTGACCTCAATAATTATTCTATTTGACGACACCGCCAGTGCCAGTAATCAATCTTATTATTATTATTTCTTCATTGTCATTATTGATCATAAAATGATATTTAACACGTCAATGGAAAAAAAAACATGCACACATATTACAAGATACCGAATACATTACAATACATACATATTTACACACAAGTTCAAAATCTATATCAATACATGGTTTAAAAAAAACAGCACATGTGTCATCTAAAAACTCTTTTATACTATAATAACATTTATCTGAAAGTAATTTCTTAAGACCGATTCTAAAAGAATTTCCCTTCTTTTCTTTTATTGTCAGGGGCAAAGAATTGTAGAATTTAATTCCTGAATAGATGGGGCCTTTTTTAAAATGGAAAGATTATGTGTTATCACTTTAATGTTATTTTGTCTGGTGTTATAATTATGTTCCTCGTTAAAATCATGAATAAGGTATTTGTTGTTCATTACATACATTATTGCACTTAAAATATAAATAGATGGCAAAGTTAAAATACAGTACTTTTTAAAAAGTGGTTTACATGAATCTTTGTAAAATATATCTGCACAGGAATCAAAACTAGCTTTTGCAAGGTATCTCACTGCTCTTTTTTGAAGTACAAAAAATCGGTTGACTAGATGAGTGTCCCCACAGAATAATACCATACTGAATATGAGAGTTAATGTGAGCATAGTAGACAAGCTTAGCTGTATTGAAACCACATATGTCATTTATTTGTTCAACGAGGTAGCACTCTGATGCTACCTTATGCTTACCTTAGCTGATGCTATTCGAATGTGCTTGTCCATAGACATAGAAACAACGCAGGAAGTAGCGGTATAATTAAAGTCGAAGTGTGAGATTATGATCTGTACCGAAGGGGTGTATGAGGGTGGGTAGATTGGTCAGTGGAATGTGGTATATTATTTTTAAAAGAGCGAAACAGCGTCGTTGCACAACAATCTTATAAAACAAAAGTATTACCAACCTCATGATAACGATGATGATGATTATTGTTTGCTTAACGACCTCACCAACATCCAGGGCCGTATTTACGCCTAGGCAACCGAGGCAGCTGCCCAGGGCAGCAAAGTTCAGGGGGGCAGAATTTTCCAAATGTTTTAAAGACCATGTATTCTCTATATTTGCACGAATATCAGCAAATGAGAAAAAATACATTATTGACTTATTGCAAGAAATAAGTGCCTCGAGTATTTACTCCAAATAATCAAAGGTGGGTCACAACTGTTATTTCGAAGTTGCTTTGTTTCACACTGTAGCGCGGGGGTCCATGATTATCAGACACCCTATTTGCGCGCCCTGCATTCAGGGACGTTGTTAGGGGGTAACTTGCGACATTTGCGCCCCTTCTCCTCCCCCAATAACTTATCCTCCTTTAAAAACATATAGCCCAATGTTGACCTACGAATAACACAATTACGAATATGAATTGTATCAATATACACTCTACTACTTTACACTTCCTTTTTTTTCTTTTCGAAAATGATTCAATTATTAGATTCCTTAAGGTGGATCTATGAGTTTTCAACATATCATAAAAAGTTATTTTTTGGCGTGGTAATGATGAAAGACAATATTTGAAGAAACTATTTTCAAGGAAAAAAAATCCAAAAATTTTCCTGGGACATGATTCTCCCTTTAGTCTTTGAATTTTGATTATTTTTCTCACTTACCATGAAACGTCAGGAAAGACCTAGCTGGACAGAATTTTCACCAAACATTCTACACATGTTCCTAAATAACCTGTCACAGTGTTTTATTGCTGAGTTCAATAACATATGAACTGTGAATTTTTTCATGAACCCTTGCATCAGGTGAAAACGTTAAGGCTCCTATTTTATCAACTTTATGGATTTATTGAAATTTTACATTGACAGGTTGTTGAACACATGACAAGCAATGCCTCTGACAATTTTGGTGTTTGTAAGTCATGTGGTTTAGAAACAATGCAGATAGTTCTGAATTCTCCATAAGCCCAATGTTAAATTTGATGACCGATCCATGCGACACGGCGGGGAAAGCTCACACTTGTCTTGCTCGCTATTCGGAGTCCAGCCCAGCTGTGCGATACACTGCACCGTTGACTGGCGCGGCAATGATCAATCAGCATAATACATAAACCAAAATGATGAGGTGACAGTCGGCGTGCTCGCACGTGTTATGAAGGCTTGCCGATTGCAAATACATAAGTTGACTATTTAGTTTCCATTTTATGCATGCATTGACTTCGTTCATTATTTCACAGTCTTCCGTGACCATCACTTGTGCTTGAACAACGTGTAATAATACATCTTCATCATTTTATCGATTTACATTTCGTACTGCTCTTTGTGTAGGCCTAATACTTATTGTACTAGTTCTTATTGAAGCTAATTTGTTTTGAATAATCAAAATGGGGTGGTGAGACCGCCCTTGTGGTGCCCCGTCCAAGCGATCCTACTTTTCATCTATAGCCTTAATTGGGGAACAATGATTCTGTATCAAGTTTCTGTGTTATTGAAAAAAACAAAGAAAAAACAATCATGGTCCAGATCAGCGTAATTTTTAGTACCATTAAACGCGAATGACCACGGACTAACATATTCGGAAATGTTATTGAAAAAAACATGATTTCCTTTCTTTCACTACGATTCTATGGGTTTCAGAAACTACACAACATTTCTTGAAAACATGGATTCTCTACTGTGATAACAAGACTGATTTTGCCAAATAACTGTTCGGAGCAATTAAACGCTGAATTAATACATCACTTTATAACAATGCTATTTGAATAAGAACATTTACTCCATCCAGTGATGTAAATAGAAAATTTATGAAATTTAATTTATAGTGGCATACATAGGCCTACACATAGCCTCACGATATTTATTTCCTTCCTTTTCTCTTCCTATTTTTCTTTCTTTCTTTCTCATTTTTTTTCGCTACTAATTCATGAGGGGAGCGATCGACCCAATTCCCCCCTTCCCTCTATCCGCCACTGGGAGGCACCCGACGGAGTGCTTTTTCAATTAGATAAACATGTAATTGAAGTTAATATTTGACGTCACTAGAGTATAACAATTATAATAATAATACATTCAATCAGGGACCACACAGCATACCATTCCATAAGTAGGCTATACAGTAATCAAATTTGTCGCTGTTTGCACAAAGATCTTCAAAATATATCTTTGAATATTAAGAAAATTAGAAAAATATGTATTTTTTCATGCATATAAGTTGACTCTAAGTAGAGAGCATACTTGATTTAGATTATGGTATTATGCATTGAATACCATGGGGGGGGGGGGGGCTGGCCCCGGGACATGCCTGAAATCATCACTGGTTTCGGGCTACTCATAAGAATCCTATATAAAAAAGCATCTGATAATCATCGTATCTTGAAGTAAACTAATAGTGCGGTCAGTACGGGTAAACATTCACCAGAATATTGCATTTCCACCATTGGTTACCACCACGGAATTTGGTACAAAGCTGAAAACACTATGACAATTCCAAGTCAACGGGGGGGCAAGCCAAATTCACCCGGGTTCCCCCGGAAACTACCCATAAAAGAGGCTATCCGGTTTTGGTGGGGTCAGTGTGCGAAAAAATGTACTTGAATATTGTATTTCCTGTTACCTGGATGCACGAAATTTGACAGATAGATAGAAAATACCATCATAATTTTAAATCACCCGGGGGGAAGAGAAATTCCCCCGGATTACCTCGAAAACTACCCCCAAACGAGGTTATCCGGTTTTGGTGCGGTCAGTAAGGGTAAACATTCACTCGAATATTGTATTTCCGGTTAGCAGCTCGAAATTAGATAAGTAGCTAGAAAATACTATGACAATTCCAAATCAACCAGAGGGATAGCAAAATTCACCCGGGTTCTCTCAAAAACTACCCCTGAAACGAGGCTATCCAGTTTTGTTACGATCAGTAGGGTACGAATGTCCAGAAATATTGTATTTCCAGTTACCAGTCACGAAATTTAGTACATGGATGGAAAATACTATTGAAATTTGAAATCAACCGGAAAGCAAGCCAAATTCACCCCGGTTTGATCCCAAAACTACCCCTTAAATGAGACTATCCAGTTATGGTGCGATCAGGAGGGTAAAAATTCAGGGAAATATTAATTTCCGGTTACCAGCACGAAATTTGGTACATGGATAGACAGTACTATTGAGATTTCAAATCAACTGAGGGGCGAGCCAAATTCGCTCTGGTTTCCCCAAAAACTACCCCCGAAACGAGGCTATCGAGTTTTGATTGTTTGAATCTCAAACGATACAGTGGATAATATTTCAGATTTTGAAATCACCGAGTAAAGATTCTTATTGGTTCTAGGCCTACTACCTCGTGAAACAAAATTCATTCCCTATATAGTGTACCACAAGATCGCAAAGATTGAAAAATTCTCATAATTTGGTATATTCATTTTAATATGATCAGCTGATCACATCACTTGTAATATGCAATGATTGCTTTGGTGAGCACAAGAAATATCTAGATGGAAATGGATCAAGAAGTTTGATTCTTCATAAGCTTGATGACGTCAGTGACCATCAGAAGAAAAAATAGTTGACTATCAGTATCTATACTGAACGTATTGTGGTACAATTCCCAACCTCTTCTTCCATTATCAAGGTGGGTCCTATCGAATGAATCAATTTTGAGTTAATTATTGCTAAAATTTCAATAAATTCATGACATTCAGCAATTGTTCAAGGCCAGCAAAGGGCTGTGATAGGAGAGAGGCATTGATAAACTCACAACTTGGAAAGTACTATTCTTGTTCCTACACTTGCGAATTCAGGCGAACATCATCAATTGTGCAATGTTGCATCCAAGTGAATGGATTGCACAAATACTGTTACCTAAGACAGTGATATCAACTACTCGAGGTTTGATGATTTCACAGTGACTTTCAAGGAATAGCTGTAGTTGGAACATGATATCATCACCAATATTATATTATGATTTCAATTTATGAACATAAGGGGAGTAAAATATCATTTTTCTCGGGTTTCATCAGTAAATGAGAATTGAATCAAACCATTATTCCTTTCATAAATAAGAAAATCAGTCGAGATGACTCTTCGGACGACGTATTGTAATTTTAATGAATCTGTTTTCATACTGTATTACATATTTGTGTCTAGTTTGCTATTGAATTTTTCGCATTGCAACCCTCCGTGACTCAGTCAACTAAGGCACCGCTTTAGAAACTATGGTCAGCGTTGGACGCGATTTTGAATCCCGTATATGGCATGAGTGCTTTTTTTTCACTGGAGCCCTCATTCTACTACCAGTTGCATGACGATCGCTTCACAGATATATCGCATCTGCCTTGCACATCGAGTTTTGTTCAACTTGGTCCTCCAGCTTATCCTCACTCCATAGTTTCATCATTACCTGCTCATTCGTACCCTCAAATATACTAACTGTTGGTGGGATCATCAAGGAGACGTTAATCATATTCTATTGTTTCAATCAAATTTCCATGTCGTTAGATTACCCACAAGCATAATTAAGTGATATTTTGAAAAGCTATTTGACCTCAAATACTGACATTTGGCCTTGAATAAGTTTTGTTATGACCATAACAACATGTTTTACTGTAAACATATTCAATCTGATCAATAAATCGTGTTCGAATCTTGTGATCATCAATTAAACGATGAGAAATGAAGAAAATGTCAATGCTTATTGTTTGCATAAATTTGAATTGACCCATTCTGAGGTCAAAATATGCTATATGAATGGATTGCCTCTTTTTTCGAAAATACAAATCATGAAATATGCTCCTGATCATATTGAAAAGTCAACACACATTTTCGTTTATTAGTTAGAAAATGATGGAAAAAACTCAACATTTGACCTTTGACCTTGATTTTGACATAGAAAGCCAACTCTGCCGTCAGTTAATCGTACTTTTGAAAAAATTCTCGTTGCGATCTTTCATTCAATGTGTCAATCCTTGGTCGCAATTTTGAAACCCCCAAAAATGGTTATACGATGTACTACAGCGCTATATTCGTTTTTTGACCACCCAAACTCATCTCGAAAATTGTGTCATCCTCAACATTATTGTTACCACTATCAAAATCATTATTGTCAACATTATTTCGTCGCGTCTCGAATTATTTTTCTTGTTTTTCGTGAGAAAATGTTATTTTTTGACCGCCATTTTGAAAAAAGGTGACCAGGGTCAGTGACAGTTTGCCCCCCGGTCGATTTTGAATTGTCATGATGTTATCTAGCTCTGTACCAAATTTCATGCTGGTAACCGGAAATGCAATATTTTTACCCTTACTGACTGCACTATAAGAAACTTGGACAATAAGAAACTTGACAATTTTTGTAATTGAATTTGGGAAGATGAGATACTTCCCGTGCCGGTTGCGACATTTGAATGAAGACTAGAGATCGATCCTCGATATATTAACGTATTATCGATGTAATTGTCACTGATGAAAGGTGATGATGCAGGTCTATTTGCAGACGGAATGATCTGTGCCCATGTAATATGTTGTTTTTATATATATATATATATATATATATATATATATATATATATATATATATATATATATTATTTATGAGACGTAGGACTTTTCCAGTTGTAGGCTCACAGTTTAATTAGTAAATTGTTCAAACTGAGTGAATTATAAAATGTATGTAACAATGTGCCGGTATATGAATAAAAAAATCATTCATTTCATTATAATAATTATAATGAATATAAAGAATTAAAATTAAATTGAAAACCTGAAACCTCATTGAAAAATATTCGCCTGCACATATAATTTTAAATCATCAATTCCAAATAACATAAAATATATAGTTACCATATAATATCTAAGCAATATTTCAATGGATTCTAAATGGAAGTGTCTTGTTGAATGTATCGTTGCTTTTCAATGATTTCGATGAGGTGAAGCAAACAAATTCCCGCCAGTATTGAACAAGTATTGTCTATGGGAATCTCCAATCAACGACACGGCAACACCCTGCAGTTACTCTTTTAATTCAATATTAGGTGACAAAACGACCTCAAGTCTTGATCATGAAAACGATGTATCTCTGCCAGGATGGTCGACCATGACGGGAATCGAACCCCGGTCTCATTGCTTACCGCGCTTGCTCGTGGTGGCTCCAGGTCGTATGAAAATTGCCGACTGTTTGTTGTTGCTTATTGGTGACTGTTTGTTGTTGCTTATTGGTGACAGGGTTATTCGTACTTATATTAATAAGAGAATTATGAAGGCTTGAACCACCCGTTCGCTAAGTGTGTGGGATAGGACAAACTGTCAATCGGGAGCTTCGTTTCTCGTAGGTAACCTGAGACTTGTTCACTATTAGATAAAATGGTATCATCGCGTGTTCGGAACGTAGGTTCGAAACTTCCTGCCGTTGATAGTGTATTACACATGAAGACGGATACCCGAGCCATCAACCTATATTACGCTAGTCAAAATTGACAGCTCGAAACAGTTGGTCGTTAGTAGTAAAAGATGGCAAGACGGGTGATCGATCATTGTCTTACGTGGATAATTTTTGTAATTCATTTCTCCTTTGTCTAATGCCGCGCGCTATATTATACAATAATAGAATATAGTTGGGAAAATCACATTAATCACTCTCTCTCTCTCTCTCTCTTTTCCCCCTCCCCCACTCACAATTACAACTCATTTCTGGGAATTTTCGATACGATTTTCAGCGCCATCTCTGGGCAAAAGTTTGTGTTTAGAACTCAAGGAAATACGTTAACTGCTCGTGAATCGCAAAAATCACTTTAAAAATGACCACATTCGAAAAAAATCACTGCTGGGAATTTTGCCGGAAGAAATCGCGAAAATAACTTTGATAATGTCCATAATAATTTTACTTATAAAAATAACTTTGATAATTTCCAAAGTGATTCAATCATTGGACTCTAAAATTGCTTGTAAATATCAAAAATTACTTGAAAAATGACATGGGTCTATTCAAAAAAAATCGCTGCTTGGCTTTGCTGGGGAAATCGTACGGGGGTACGAATGAGCAGGTGATAATGAAACTATATGAAGTGATGATAAGTGAAAGGACATTTATAAAAACCCATGCCTTATGCGGGACTCGAACCCACGCCCGACGGTGACTTCAGTTTCTGAAGCGGTGCCTCAGCTGACCGAACTACCGAGGGCGGCTCTCATGATAATATAAAATGCTATACGTATATAGCCTATTTTGGGTAAATTAGATCACAATATCACAAATGATGAAGATTATTTTGCTACAAATAGTTGATAAATTGCCGAAATAAGTTGTCTACAAACTGTCTCATTATATATCATTCAAAATTTTATTGAGTACACATCCTAGAATTACAGATCCTGAAACATATTGAACTACAGTATGACTACAGTATGATGTGTATTAATATGTAAAACAAAACCAACATATTCCATGATATTTAATAGTCCTCCTATCAATAGCATATGTTTATGAATATTTCGAATGGATGCAATGATGAATGGAATGATAATGTTTGATGAATATGAATGAACTTGAGCATTTCAATAAACGTGTAAACAATTGAACATTGGACGTAACATAATAGGGTTTCAGAGGCTCACGGTGGGTTTCTGTGCATTATTCAGTTTATTGCTGGCCTGACTCCCCCCCCCCCCCCCACCAACCAAATTACACGTTGTCAAACTTGAAGTAGTTTTAATAATCATCACAAATTACCGCATCGTACAGGTTTACAGATTGACACGCCAATTCATGAAAATAAACACTTCGTTTACTGTACCAATTTTTCTAATGATTTCCCGGCTTTGGAATGCAATGTTTAGAACGAGGTGACAATGTTTGAATTTTTCAATTATCTCGACCCGTTCTCTTGTTAATGTTATATATAAGTAAGACTAGTAAAACTGTGAATATATTTAGCTTCGTCAATATTACAAACATGATATTGAAAAATGTATAGTCATTTTTTCTTGAACCTTTCCCTCTACAATGAGATATAGATAATTGAAATCGAATAAGTAGTTTTCCTTCAATGGTA
>CAXFZR010000001.1:50000-72718 GCA_964007535.1 Brachyptera risi | reverse complement strand
CAATTTCTTCCACAGAAATTGTGGTCATCGATTTCTGAATGGTTCTCAAAAGAGTTTCTCGCGATCCAAAGAAAATCAAAAAAGATATTGATTATTCACCAATATACATATATATATATATATATATATATATATATATATATATATATATATATATATATAAATATACATATATATATATATATATATATATATATATATATATATATATATATATATATACATATATGAATGTATATATATATATATATATATATATATATATATATATATATATATATATATACATATATATATAAAAATATATATGAATATATATATATATATAAATATATTTATATATATATATATATATATATATATATATATATATATATTTATATATGAATATTTTATCATATATATACATATATGTGATATATATATATATATATATGTGATATATATATATATATATATATATATATATATATATATATATATATAAGAGAGGAAATATATATATATATATATATATATATATATATATATATATATATATGTATATATATATATATATATATATATATATATATATATATATATATATATATATATATATATATAGATATATATAATATATATATTTGAAAAAAGAGAGAAAATTAAGAAAAAAAAAACATTTATACATATATATTATATATATATTCATATGTATTCATTATATTGCACTTGTAGGGTTTCTACCCCGTTGTTAATAAAGAATTAATAATAATAATAATAATTATTATTTATATATATATATATATATATATATATATATATATATATATATATATATATATATATATATATATATATAAATATATTTCTATTTTTTAATTTTTTTTTTCATATCCATACTGGTGAAATAACTTGCCATTCAGATGAATAGCTGATAAATATCGGCTGATTTGTTCCCAGTCTTGTCCAATGAGGTGGCGCCACGCAGGACATCAAGCCGGCGGTGGAAACACACAGTCAACTCACTCAGGTTGTAGCCATTCGGACATGCTTCTGCTCTAATCGCAGGTCTTAAACATTGTGTACACGTTAATCCTTAAACACTGTGACGGCTACGAACACTCTCTTCTGTTCAACTGATAAATTACCTTGTATAATCTCTCGAGACCAGCCACATCAGTCCCTGCCAAAGCCTCTTCTCGTCTCCCCCCCCCGTTCCACACGCCTAATGATCACCGAGGATTACAGGGTTAATAACTAGGCGATTACTGGCCTCATTCTTGCCCGGGAAGATATCGAGGAATATAAATCGTCTTTGAGGGCCGGAGTTTGATACCGGGGAACCGCACGTTGGGTGTACGACTTGGTGGATGCGGTTCTCGAAATTATATTCATTGGTGAGATGAGATTGACAGCGGACATTTGCAAAATATATCAGACTTGTTTATTTGTTTATGATAACAATTGTACTCTTTATCGGTATCGAAATTTGTTCATTACATCATTTTTACTATATTGATTCCCAAACAAACCATGTACTTTCAGACGAGCTTCAGCGAAGATTCAATTTGACATACTGAAAAAAATTGGTGTTCGTTTTTATGTTTTTTTTTCTTTTCTTATGTTTTTTTGTCGGTTCTCCACAGGTCAAACGGCTACAGCCATCAACTTCAAACTTTTTTTCATCATGGTTCCTCATCTAGCTCAGATCTGTATGGTTTTGTGGCAATATCGAATAATAACTTTTTTTTTTATGTATTTTAGAAATTTCAAAAATACTCGTTAGAATAACACAGCAGATATTTTTTTTTATTTTCCAAAGAATTGAAATTCTGTGTCAAGTTGAATAACACCTTTATACACATTTCTGAGAATTCTCAGCTTGATCGGGTCAGCCATTTCGAAGAAAAAACATGAAATGTGCTAAATTAGTACCACTCGAAGCCTTTTTTTACCCATTTATAACTAAAATTTTACCCAATTGGCGAATTTGGGCAGAAGTTTGGCAATGAAGTCGACATACTATTACTTTCCGCTCGTCTAACAGCGCGATAATAGCGTTTTCCCAGTTCATGATAACAATAATTTGTACTCTTTATCGGCATCGAAATTTGTTCATCACATCATTTTTACTATATTGATTCCTGAACTAATCCATGTATTTATAGACGAGCTTTAGCGAGGATTCAATTTGACATACTGAAAAAAATTGGTGTTCGTTTTCATGTTTTTTTTTCCATGTTTTTTTGTCGGTTCTCCACAGGTCAAACGGCTACAGCCATCAACTTCAAACTTTTTTTCATCATGGTTCCTCATCTAGCTCAGATCTGTATGGTTTTGTGGCAATATCGAATAATAACTTTTTTTTTTATGTATTTTAGAAATTTCAAAAATACTCGTTAGAATAACACAGCAGATATTTTTTTTTATTTTCCAAAGAATTGAAATTCTGTGTCAAGTTGAATAACACCTTTATACACATTTCTGAGAATTCTCAGCTTGATCGGGTCAGCCATTTCGAAGAAAAAACATGAAATGTGCTAAATTAGTACCACTCGAAGCCTTTTTTTACCCATTTATAACTAAAATTTTACCCAATTGGCGAATTTGGGCAGAAGTTTGGCAATGAAGTCGACATACTATTACTTTCCGCTCGTCTAACAGCGCGATAATAGCGTTTTCCCAGTTCATGATAACAATAATTTGTACTCTTTATCGGCATCGAAATTTGTTCATCACATCATTTTTACTATATTGATTCCTGAACTAATCCATGTATTTATAGACGAGCTTTAGCGAGGATTCAATTTGACATACTGAAAAAAATTGGTGTTCGTTTTTATGTTTTTTTTTCCATGTTTTTTTGTCGGTTCTCCACTGGTCAAACGGCAACAGCTATCAACTTCAAACTTTTTTTCCATCATGGTTCCTTATCTATCTCAGATCTGTATAGTTTTTTGGCATTATCGGGTGGTTATTTTTTCTTATGAATTTCACAAATTTCAAAAATACCCATTTGAATAACACGGCGGAAAAAAAGGAAATATCTTCCTTTTTCGAAAAAAGATGAAATTTTGCGTGAAGTTGGGTTATATTATGATCCACATTTCTGAGAACTTTCAGCTTGATCGGGTGAGTCATTTTGAAGAAAAACTATAAAATGTGCTGAACTGGTACCACTCGAAGCAATTTTTACCCATTTCTGAATCAAATGTCATTTGTGAATTTTGTAGGCAAAAGTTTGGCCATAAAAGTCGACATACTATTACTATCCGCTCGTCTAACAACGCATATATGGCGTTTTCTTATTTAATACAACATGTCTCTTAAATGTTTACAGGGGGAAGAAATGCATGAAGAATGTGTGTGTGATGTGACAGATGTTTCCCTCATTGACTTATTCTTTGAAGGCAAATATAAGAGAATGTAGAATATGTGTACAGTCTGTGTGGTGCGATAGAGATCGAGTCCCGCCTAATAGCGTCATTGTTGACGATCCAGGCAAATGATATATAGGTATATTGTACTCTGATATATTTTCACTCTGTTGGTGAAAAAGCTATAGAAACGACGTATTGGGAATATGTATATGAATATGTGAGCCCATGTGTTCATAATTACTAGTCAAACGCGAAATATGCGTTGTAAGATGAGCGAGATATCCTATTAAGGTATAAGAGTCCTCGAAGTAGTTCTACCCTTGCTACTTTATCGACTCTTGTATTCTACAAACCTTGATATCTGAATAAGCTATAAAAGTCGTTAAAAGTAGTTTTTCTCTTGCCACTTCATTAACTCTGGTATTCTACACACCTTGACGCATATACAAAATACTTCATTGTTGGTCAACTCTTGAATCTAGAAAGCAGTGAATCTCGACAGCTTAATTCTGTCACAATTTTTATGATATATTTTATGAATATTATCAGTTATATTTTTCTTTCTTCAAATCGGCTGATTGGAATTGCAAACAAAATCGTGATAATATTCAAAATCCATGTATACACATTTAGAGAAAATTTCATCCCATTTGGAGAGATTTTATTGTTCAACATTTTCCGCTCAGCCAAATCTTATGGGGTTTTTAGAAACTTTGAGATGATTTTTCTCAAAATCGGTCTAACTGATTCATTCCAAAAACCATACAGTTCTAAGTTGGATGAGTTTGCGTGTACAAAAAAAGTTTCATGTTGATCAGTCAAACTCTGCGACTTGTGGAGTGCTTATAAAAAAAAAAAAATAAGAACACAGACAAAGCCCTATGAGAGTGGAATGGAGACTTCGCTACGCTCCTCCAATCAGTGATAAAAAACCGTTGTTAAAGAATAAGGAATCAGTCATTGTGCATCTGCAAAAACATAATTCCAAATAAGAGATCCTTAAAACAAATGTCAAACTTAATAATTTCACAACTATTCAAGTAGGATATCCACTTGTAGCTTGGGAGCTCTCAGTTTGACCTCACACACATTGTACAACAATGTTCGATCTTCCTGTTTCTTCCTGTATTGCCAGCCAATAAATAACAGGCACCCAACCCACTCCTAGATGGACCCACTTCCGACTCGGACTTTCGCCAAACTTTTAAGTAACTTTGGCTGGACAAGAATTCTTTGAACCGTCGGCCCAAAGCTAAGGAAAACCCATCAAATAAGAGTAAGAAAATTGTTCCAGCTTAAAGCAAGCTCTGGGGATGAAGTTTTCCTAGCGAGAGTTCAAGAGGGTTGTTGAACGAGGTATAAACCCGGGACCCTTTGATTACGTAACTAACTAGCTTTGTATGTAGACACCAAGGTGCATTGAGGGTTGCGTCGGTTCGCCGGTTTGATATGGAGCCATAACACCTCGCCTCCCTTCCTTGGTTAATAATACGTACCAATTCACCGGCCACATCTTCAGAACTAACGATCATGCGTGGTGTAGTGGTGATAAGAGGAACCAACTTTGTTTACAAATACACGCGAAATTACGTTCACTTCTGCTCAGTAGCTTGCGGAGATAAGGAGCTAAATTGTCCATCCTTTTTTCAAATTGGGTTTAATGACGCACTGTACTGATGACCAAGATCTATTGGCGTCGGTGAATGATATATGAGATGATAGCATGATGAGACGAGAGGTCATTCCATTAGGTGTTTTGGATAGTGGGAAGGAGTCGGTCGTGGCCTGTTGTTAAGGAACCATCCCAGTATTGACCTGAAAGACAGAGGTAAACCACAAAAAACCTATGTCAAGATGGTCGACCATAACGGGAATCGAAACCCAGGCTCCTGAATGACAGTTCAGTATTGTAACCACTCGACCACTTGTCTCAGTAAAATTGTCTATCATTTAAATTTCGAAGTAAACCGTATAATAACACGAGTTATATTGCGACTAAATCACATCTAGACGATTATTATATGACATCGATATCGTGTGAGAAGTGCGCATGCCCCAATCAAATTGATACTCATATATGATTCGATTGCATTATCAGTAAATATCTTACTTCACAAGCCAAGCGCATTTGTTTACTTCCACCTACGACTATCAATAACGTAACGGGATAAGCAACATGGCGCTTTCCTTTCTCACCATGCGTATATCAAAGGGATGCCGCCTCACAAATGTTATGATGATTTACTGGTATTATTGTATGTTGATCTATACAAGTAATAGATGTAATGCAATCTGTGAATCCAGCTCTTTCCAACTGCATCAAACAATATTGGAATACATTTCATTTGAATTGGTAATCTAAATTTAAAATACGTCTGTAAAAGAATTTATTCCCCTAGTCAAGAGCCCTACTGCTATATTCACCATTTGATAACTGGATAATGACTCATCATCTACGAGAAAGATCAGAAACAATGCAAGTATACAACTATGTACTAAACATTGACATACGAGCCTAATACGTACGATTTGATTTGAAATTGCGAATCTCAGGAATGTACATGAAAGCGCTGATTCCATCATGGTGAAAACGGCCTAATGTTAAAAGGATAGGACTCACGCCATGTTGCTTATCCCGTGACGTTATTGATGGTCATAGCTTCCACCGCATCTTGGATGTCAATATCCACCGCATCTTGGATGTCAATATCCACCGCATCTTGGATGCCAATATCCACCGCATCTTGGATGCCAATATCCACCGCATCTTGGATGTCAATATCCACCGCATCTTGGATGCCAATATCCACCGCATCTTGGATGCCAATATCCACCGCATCTTGGATGCCAATATGCACTGCATCTTGGGTGCCAATATGCACCGCATCTTGGGTGCCAATATCCACCGCATCTTGGATGCCAATATCCACCGCATCTTGGATGCCCATATGCACTGCTTCTAAGATGTCAATATTTGAGGTATCTAGAAGGCACGCCATCAAGTACCCACAGAACACCACCAGGTAGAGCAGCGATCGTGAAATGAAACGAGACTGAGAGCCGAGTGACGTCTCCATGGAGACGGGGCGAGCGAACCACCCTGGTTTACACACTGGCAGGAGTTTGACTAATCAAGAAGATACTTGTGTTTGTGTCACATACGAAGTTTGGCTGTATTCACGTCTTACTCTTCGCGACACGTAATCTGTAGACTCAGCCAATTATTGTTGTGTTAATAAGCCTGCAACATGATTATGTCGTCACTCGATTATTTCAGTAGCAGCTCGCAGGAACACGCAACTTCAATCAGGGTATAACTTGATTAATGAGACGAGACTTTGACAGCGGACATCTTATATCAGACTTGTTCATTCGTGCTCGATGAATGTCAACTACTTCTTTCTTTCTATATAATATTGATTCATAACTTATATTCTCAGACGAGCTTTAGCAAGAATTCAATTTGACATACTGAAAAAATTGGTGTTTGTTTTTATGTTTGTTTTTATTTTTTTTTATGTTTTTTTGTCGGTTCTCCACAGGTCGAACGGCCACAGCTATCAACTTCAAACTTTTATTCAGAATGGTTCCTCATCTAACTTAGATTTGTATAGTATTGTGGCATTATCGGGTGATAACTTTTGACTTTATGAAATTTTGTAATTTCAATAATACCCGTTAGAATAACACGGCGGGAAGAGAAAGAAAATATATTTTTATTTAAAAAAAAAAGAAATTTTGTGTGGAGTTGAACTACTTTCTGATACACATTGATGGAAATTCTCAGCTTGATCGGGTCAGCCATTTTGAAGAAGAAACATGAAATGTGCTAAATAATTATTGGTACCACTCGAAGCAGTTTTCACCCATTTTTAACTTGAATGTCAACCAATTGGCGAATGTATAGGCAAAAGTTTGGCAGAAAAATCGACGTAGTATTACTATTCACTCGTCCAACAACGCATATATGGCGTTTTCCTAGTATGAATCAATTATGATGTGAGAGATCGATTCTGATCAAGAGGTCGAATAACGATCCCGCTTTCGATTTATATAAACTGGAAGAGTTTTATCCACGGCGGAAGATTGTGGTCACAAACTGGGCAGTACTGGAGTTCATTGGTTTCTGAATGAGCGTAAGCAAAGATTCATCCCACTGTTATAGGGCTCTGTCTGTATGCTTTTCATTTTTTTTTGTGGGCAATGCGCAGGTCGCAGGGGCTGACTGATCAACATGAAACTATTTTCATACTCTCAAACTTTCCAACTTAGAACTGGATAGTTTTTGAGATGAATCGGTCCGACCGAGATTGAGAAATATTATCTTAAAGTTTCTGAAAACCCCATTAGATTAGGCCAAGGAAGAAAAATTGAAAAATAAAATCTCTTCAGATGAGATGAAATTTCCTGTGGATGTGTATACATGAATGATACACATTGTCACGATTTTATATACAATTCGAATCAGCCGTTTCAACGAAAATAATTGAATTTACTATTTTAAATATGATTCACTGCTTTCTAGATTCGATATATGCCCGACAATGAAGTCTTCTTCATATGCATCAAGGTGTGTGGATTATCAGATTCTATAAAGTAAGGCAAGGGTAAAACTACTTTAACGAATATTATACCTGATCAGATATTTCGCTCATCTTACAACGCATATGTTGCGTTTGGCTGGTATAATTGAAATGGGGTGGTAAGATCGCCCTTGTGGTGCCCAGTCCGAACAATCCTATCTTTCATCCTCAGCCTTGAGAGGGAAACAATGATTTTGTATCAAGTTTCGATGTTATTGAAGAAGAGAAAACTTTCGTTCATAGCTAGCCCTGATTGAGTAACAATGCTATGTACATAATTATATGTATATATATATATATATATATATATATATATATATATATATATATATATATATATATATATATATATATATATATATGTATGTGTATATATATATATATATATATATATATATATATATATATATATATATATATATATATATATATATATATATATATAAATATATATACATATATTGTTATTGACATGTTATTGACATACATGTCATGTCATGTCATGTCATGGTATGATGATGTTATTGACATACATGTCATGTCATGTCATGTCATGGTATGATGATGTTATTCACATACATGTCATGTCATGTCATGTCATGGTATGATGATGTTATTGACATACATTTCATGTCATGTCATGTCATGGTATGATGATGTTATTGACATACATGTCATGTCATGTCATGGTATGATGATGTTATTGACATACATGTCATGTCATGTCATAGTATGATGATGTTATTGACATACATGTCATGTCATGGTATGATGATGTTATTGACATACATGTCATGTCATGTCATGGTATGATGATGTTATTGACATACATGTCATGTCATGGTATGATGATGTTATTGACATACATGTCATGTCATGTCATGTCATGGTATGATGATGTTATTGACATACATGTCATGTCATGTCATGTCATGGTATGATGATGTTATTGACATACATTTCATGTCATGTCATGGTATGATGATGTTATTGACATACATGTCATGTCATGTCATGTCATGGTATGATGATGTTATTGACATACATGTCATGTCATGTCATGTCATGGTATGATGATGTTATTGACATACATTTCATGTCATGTCATGGTATGATGATGTTATTGACATACATGTCATGTCATGTCATGTCATGGTATGATGATGTTATTGACATACATGTCATGTCATGTCATGTCATGGTATGATGATGTTATTCACATACATGTCATGTCATGTCATGTCATGGTATGATGATGTTATTCACATACATGTCATGTCATGTCATGTCATGGTATGATGATGTTATTGACATACATTTCATGTCATGTCATGTCATGGTATGATGATGTTATTGACATACATGTCATGTCATGTCATGGTATGATGATGTTATTGACATACATGTCATGTCATGTCATAGTATGATGATGTTATTGACATACATGTCATGTCATGGTATGATGATGTTATTGACATACATGTCATGTCATGTCATGGTATGATGATGTTATTGACATACATGTCATGTCATGGTATGATGATGTTATTGACATACATGTCATGTCATGTCATGTCATGGTATGATGATGTTATTGACATACATGTCATGTCATGTCATGTCATGGTATGATGATGTTATTGACATACATTTCATGTCATGTCATGGTATGATGATGTTATTGACATACATGTCATGTCATGTCATGTCATGGTATGATGATGTTATTGACATACATGTCATGTCATGTCATGTCATGGTATGATGATGTTATTGACATACATTTCATGTCATGTCATGGTATGATGATGTTATTGACATACATGTCATGTCATGTCATGTCATGGTATGATGATGTTATTGACATACATGTCATGTCATGTCATGTCATGGTATGATGATGTTATTCACATACATGTCATGTCATGTCATGTCATGGTATGATGATGTTATTGACATACATTTCATGTCATGTCATGTCATGGTATGATGATGTTATTGACATACATTTCATGTCATGTCATGGTATGATGATGTTATTGACATACATGTCATGTCATGTCATGTCATGGTATGATGATGTTATTGACATACATGTTATGTCATGTCATGTCATGGTATGATGATGTTATCGACATAAATGTCATGTCATGTCATGGTATGATGATGTTATTGACATACATGTCATGTCATGTCATGATATGATGATGTTATTGACATACATGTCATGTCATGTCATGGTATGATGATGTTATTGACATACATGTCATGTCATGTCATGGTATGATGATGTTATTGACATACATGTCATGTCATGTCATGTCATGGTATGATGATGTTATTGACATACATGTCATGTCATGGTATGATGATTTTATTGACATACATGTCATGTCATGTCATGTCATGGTATGATGATGTTATTGACATACATGTCATGTCATGTCATGGTATGATGATGTTATTGACATACATGTCATGTCATGTCATGGTATGATGATGTTATTGACATACACGTCTTGTCATGTCATGGTATGATGATGTTACTGACATACATGTCATGTCATGGTATGATGATGTTATTGACATACATGTCATGTCATGTCATGTCATGGTATGATGATGTCATTGACATACATGTCATGTCAAATGTCATGTCATGGTATGATGATGTTATTGACATACATGTCATGTCATGTCATGTCATGGTATGATGATGTTATTGACATACATGTCATGTCATGTCATGTCATGGTATGATGATGTTATTGACATACATGTCATGTTATGTCATGTCATGGCATGACCGTGTTATTGACATGCATGTCATGCCATGTCATGTCATGTCATGTCATGTCATGTCATGTCATGTCATGTCATGTCATGTCATGTCATGCCATGCCATGTCATGGTATGACCGTGTTATTGACATGCATGTCATGTCATGTCATGTCATGGTATGACCGTGTTATTGGCATGCATGTCATGTCATGTCATGTCATGTCATTTTATGTCATTTCATGTTATGTCATGTCATTTTATGTCATTGTATGATCATGTCATGGTATGACCGTGTTATTGACATGCATGTCATGTCATGCCATGTCATGTCATTTTATTTCATGTCATGTTATGTCATGTCATTCCATGTCATTGTATGATCATGTTATTGACATGCATGTCATGTCATTGACATACATGTCATGTCATTGACATGCATGTCATGTCATTGACATGCATGTCATGTCATGTCATGTCATGTCATGTCATGTCATGTCATGTCATGTCATGTCATGTCATGTCATGTCATGTCATGTCATGTCATGTCATGTCATGTCATGTCATGTCATGTCATGTCATGTCATGTCATGTCATGTCATGTCATGTCATGTCATGTCATGTCATGTCATGTCATGTCATGTCATGTCATGTCATGTCATGTTGTCATGTCATGTCATGTCATGTCATGCCATGTCATGTCATGTCATGGTATGACCGTGTTATTGACATGCATGTCATGTCATGTCATGTCATGTCATGTCATGTCATGTCATGTCATGTCATGTCATGTCATGTCATGTCATGTCATGTCATGTCATGTAATGTCATGTCATGACCGTGTTATTGACATGCCTGTCATGTCATGTCATGTCATGACCGTGTTCTTGATTGAAGTATTATTGGATGAGCTAAGCGAAGACTTCATTGAATCGTACTCGAAAACACATTTTTTTGTTTAGTTCGCGCTCCACGGAACAATTGATATCACAAATTCAGTTAAGACTCGGCACACACAGAGTCAACATCCAACCCGATACTGTGTTGTAATCGATTGCACCACTTCTGAGAGAACAGCTGAGTTTCAAAAACAATTACCGGAACTTCGATAGAACAGGAGTTTCAAAAACAATTACCGGAACTTCTGAGAGAACAGCTGAGTTTCAAAAACAATTACCGGAACTTCTGAGAGAACAGGAGTTTCAAAAACAATTACCGGAACTTCTGAGAGAATATTTCTCTCGGATGAATCTAAATATCCACAGAATTTGAATTTAATAAAGATACACACCACTCTGATAATCCACATGAACCGAATTGACCACTAGTGGTAGGCGTGGCTAATCGCCAGGGCCACCTAGATCTATACTCCATGTGGGAATTTAGAGATACTCCGCTGGGAACATGTCATTTTGCCCACATAACAAAGCCCATTTGATTGGTTGTTCTGTTTTGTGACGTTTATGGGCGGGTCAATCACTAGTCGTCAATTGGCCGTTTTGATGGAGGAAAGTTGATGACGGGTGATGAGATGACCTCGCCGTCTGTGTCACCCAAGAGGAGGGGTTGACACCCTTCTTCCGGGTTTCAATTACCAGTCGGTCAGGATCAGACATCCCCACAACTCAACTTGAGGGGGTCTTATTCAGGATTTCTCATCCTCACAAGAACAAAAAAAATGTAATTTTTCAAGCTATCGATGAACCCATTCGGAACTTCTGGACCCTTATTCTCGAGATTATGAGATTATGAGATGAGATGAGATATCATCTCATTCCACTTTTTCATCTCACTTCTCATCGTTTTGCTATTCCCGAGTTGAAAAATCGTGAAATATGAAATGTAATTGTTTTTATCATATGAGAAATACCCTTCAGGAGGCTAGCAGATTATAGCCAATAGCAGCCCGTGTTAATGTAAACAAATGGGATGCACTGCCTTCCCTAGTTAATTATCCTAGTGGCAGTGATGCACAGCCATCTCGAGTGCTATGCACAATATTTTACAACTCACTTTGACATTTCACTAACCAAATGGGTGGTGAGATTTTCAAGGGAAATGTGGATTGCCATGAAATGTGAAATTAGTGTTTCGAGAATACCAATCAGCCATTTTCAGTGAGATTACCAGAATTCCACCCAAATAATCTCATCTCATAATCTCGAGGATGAGGGTCCAGTAAGAGGTATAACCAATCATATTGTCGAATAATTAGAAGTGATGAACCAATCAAATGAGAGGGCAGTGACATAATTGTATCGCCCTCATTTCATATGAATATGCCCACATCGCTCACCCAACAACACAAGTGTAGCGTTTTCCCAGTTGAGATCAATCCATATAAGATTTTTCTTCTCTGTTGCAACATTGCTGTGATGTGTACTGACGAAGTCAAGTTAACTGTGATAATGTGCACTGGGGGATGTTTCTCTCAGAGTGTATAGGGATGAAATGACGCGGAATGGAATCCAAGAGTTGCCATATATCTCTGCCTTGGATCGCGATATGGAGCTATGGCTTGTAATAATAATATATTCAGTTCATTTGACTCGTCAGACATCGCAGCGAGCGATCGATAAACGCTTCCCAGTCAATCCAAAGACCAGCCAATCGCGTTATAGAATATCACTTTGTGCCGAGAAAAACGATTCATGTTACATTAATATCGTCGAATATTTGTATCGATCTCATTTGTACACAATTCAATGTAGGAACTATCAACGATTACAGATATCATCTAACTTGGTTTACTTTGAGAGCAATATCTCATTTCATCACGATGATTGATTTTTCAGAGCTGAACATAAATTGAATTGATTCATGAATGAATGATAGGGTTCAAAGGCGCGTCGACAGCGAGGTCATTTTGCGAATGTACTATATTCATATATATATATATATATATATATATATATATATATATATATATATATATATATATATATATATATATAAAAAAAAAAAGAAAAAAAAAAAAAATATATATATATATATATATATATATATTCAAATATATATATATATATATATATATATATATATATATATATATATATATATATATATACATATTTGGATATATATATATATATATATATATATATATATATATATATATATATATATATATAAATATATATATATATATATTTATATATATATATATATATATATATATATATATATATATATATATATATATATATATATATATGTATATATATATATATATATATATATATGAAGGAATGCAAGCATGTTGTTTTTGTTTGATTGTAACGTTGACTTGTCCAATACCATACTTGTATGTTCAATATGTTCAATTCTCCTGGGCCAATAAATATATTATTACTATCACAATTGAAACGAAAAACAAAGAAACGAAAAATTAGATAACAATAAGCATATCACTGCAATTCTCACAGATTTTACCAGAGCCTTAGACACCATGATACACGATATAGGCCTACTAATGGAAGCTCTGGAAGATATTCCAGCTCATAAACGGTTCCCTGATTACTCGACAAACAGGAAACTCATTGTCAGTGTCAACAACACACGGAGTAATATATTAGAATTCAAATCCGGAGTCCCACAAGGCTCAATCCTTGGACCCACACTGTATTAATTTATGTTACTAATATGTTGAAAGAATATACCATTCTCATAATTCAATGCGCCGGCGCGTCACGCCTCCTAGCAGCTGAGATCGCTGGTATTGTATTCTGGGAGTCTTAGTACGTGTATACAGTATACTGTTCACAAAGTCGGCCTGCTTATCCACAGGGTTAAAGGCAAAACACCAATATATATAACTTGCATTATCTCTCATTTTGCTTTTTCTGACAGTGTGTAAATATCTCAGTATATAGTAAACATATGAATGTTGAAACTACCATCATATTACAAGTTAATACGTTCACTGTGACGCACAATAATATAAATCAATGGTGCTAAATAGCATTTGCAGCATAGGACTCCCGACAGCAGGTAATAACATCCCGTTCTGGTTCAAACGATCGCCGCTAGATGGCTCATTCTTTTTCAACAAAATGTTCTATTGAGACAGTGCTAAGCATCCTTGTATGCTGACGACACAGCTATGATGATGGTGCACGTGGATTTGAATAGGGCAGAAGCAATATTGCAAGAAGAATTTAATAAGATCATTATGTGGAAGCATGACAGAGGATTAGGCCTAGTCATAAACTCTGAAAAAAACTTATCCAATGAATATACGTACCCCCAAGCAAACTCATGCCTGGAAAACGAAAACTTTACTCTGGACATGTATGTATGTTTGACACATTTATCTTGAAAATGTGGATTGTGTTAAATATTCAGGTATCTATATTGGTAGTAATTTAAAGTGGAATGTACATATTGAAGAATTGCGGAAAAAGTTGAGATCATGCTCATTCAAAATGTATCAACTAAGACAATATCGAATCGGAATGTTAGCACTTAAAGACTCCGTAAGAATTTTAAGAAATCATTTGTATAATTAACGTTTCACCATATCACTTTAAATTTTGTAATCACTAAATCTCCTTATCATTTTATTTGATCCTATTTTGTTTTTACATTTTTTCTATTCGATCAGTTCCCTTTTCATGTATCAATATATAATATTTTTGATCCATTTCTCCATATTATTCTATGTATTTTTCAAAATGATTGCTATCCTGTTTTATAATATAGTCGGGGACCAATAAAGGTTATTTCTTCCTGTCACTACTTTAAAAACAGTATATACTGCAATAGCGGAGAGCCCAATCAGATCTGGAGTTCAGGAGTGGGGTAGTGCTGCTGATACTTACAATAATACAATCATGAATATACAGGAATCAATTTTAAGAAATATAATGATTCCGTTCAAAAGTAGGCCTATCGCGACACTGGTAAACTGGACTATGAAATATCACGTGTGAATACACGCAAATTACGCAAGTAAAACGCTAGATTCTAAAATAACTGTGTTAATAAACTATTGATAAATAATAAAGATACTATATGGGAGGAAGACTAATAACTGGAATGGTATCAGTTTCAAAACACGTAAGAAAAATATAAATATTCAATAGTGAAAAAACATTATTTTAGGGGGGATGGTGTATCGTGTATGCCACTTTTTCTCTTTGGGGGGATGGTGTGAGTGACTATTTCTCTTTGGGGGGGATGGTACCCCCCCCCTCATCCCCCCTAATCCGACCACTGACTATAGCAGTACACTAGCTCATCACTATAATTATAATTATGAATATACATTTATAAATATATTTATATATATTCATATTAAATTTATATGATAAATATATTTAAATATTATATGTTAATTCATAATCGTGAGTTTAATCCATCATGTCACGAGTCCTGTGTATTGTGATGAAATAGTCCAGGAGTTGGCGTCTCCTCCCGGATTCCTCCAGCCGGGAATTATTTCAAAGAGTGTTCCATCTCAGCTTTAATTGAGCCAGGTTTCCTGGAGTGCTTCAATGGAACTGAGCAAGAGATTCAGATTCCATCTTAATGATTGTTTTAAATGCATTGGAAAATAATTGGCATTACGGTTGAAAAACTAATATGAATTTAAAGTCTCTTTCTGATCATTATCGAGTTATTCTTTGCGCCATTATTCAATTAGGAAGGCGAGGAAATGTATTACACTCGGCTCGGTAGATAACGACGGCGCTGTAGATAACGACGGCGCGGTAGATAACGACGGCGCGGTAGATAACGACGGCGCTGTACTACTCACAGCTGAAAACATCGGCACAGGTAGAGGACGGTCATTAAACGTCGAATAATTACGCGGGATTGATAAAACTCTTCATTATACGAGCTTTAGCGAGGATTCAATTTGACATACTGGAAAAAATTGGTGTTCGTTTCCATGTTTTTTTTAAATGTTTTTTTGTCGGTTCTTCACAGGTCAAACGGCTACAGCTATCAACTTCGAACTTTTTTTATTTATGTTTCCTCATCTAGCTGAGATGTGTATAGTTTTGTGACATTATCGGGTGGTAACTCTTATTTTGATGAATTTTAGAAATTTCAAAAATACCCATTAGAATAACACAACGGGAAAAAAAATTGAAAAATTTTCATTTTCAAAAATATTGAAATTTTGTGTGAAGTTGAATAACATCTTGATACACATTTCTGAGAATTCTCCGCTCGATAGGGTCAGCCATTTTGAAGAAAAAACATGAAATGTGCTAAGTTGGTACCACTCGAAGCCTTTTTTACCCATTTATAACTAAAATGTTACCCAATTGGCGAATTTAGGCAAGAGTTTGGCAATGAAGTCGACATTCTATTACTTTCCGCTCATCTAGCAACGCGTATATAGCGTTTTCCTTGTTCAAAATACCTTGAACTAAAAGTTGTGCATTTCTCAATGGCGAAATATTGTTATTTATGAAAGTAGTCGATGATGTTCGTGCAATGGTAAACACGAGCCCCGTCTGATGAACATTACACAACAATGATAGAAATGTCGACAATTATCGGAGTATACCCCGGGTGAAGTAATGAATGGAATACGAATAGATTCAGAGAACCTTCAGAGCTCGGATTTCAGGATATAATGGATTGAAGTGTGAGCATCAAGAGCATTGCATATCTGTGTCTTATTCTTCGACGTTCAGAGCTTGGATTTTGGATTTTGGAGATTGGAGTTGCGAATTAAATTCGCAACGAAATGCGCTATCGCACAATCGCGAGTGTCTACATCCGTACACGGCACATCGAGTGCCTAGACTGCCAAATCTTGTTCGTGCCAAGTGTCATCAATCGTATAATATTTTTAGGATTGATTGTATAATTTGAGAAAATTATTTAAAATTTTTATATTAACTAGGAAAACGCTATTTACGCGTTGTTAGACGAGCGTAAAGTGATAGTATGTCGACTTCTTTGCCAAACATTCGCCTAAATTCGCCAATTGGGTAACATTTTAGTTATAAATGGGTAAAAACTGCTTTGAGTGGTACCAATTTAGCACATTTCATGTTTTTTCTTCAAAACAGCACACCCGATCAAGCTGGGAATTTCTAGAAATGCGCATCGATATGTAATTCAACTCCACACAAAATTTCAATCCTTTCGAAAATAAAAAAAAAATTCAATTTTTTTTCGTCGTGTTATTCTAACGGGTATTTTTTAAATTTCTAAAATTCATAAAAATAAAAGTTATCACGCGATATTGCCACAAAACTTCACAGATCTAAGCTAGATGAGGAAGCATGATGAAAAAAAGTTTGGAGTTGATAGCAGCTGTAGCCGTTTGACCTGTGGAGGAATGACAAAAAACATGAAAAAAAAAAAAAAAAATTAAAAACGAACACCCATTTTTTTCAGTATGTCAAATTGAATCCTCGCTAAAGCTCGTCTTATTGATAATTATATTAATTTAAATTGAACATTTACAAATAGTCTTACAGAAACCCACCTGGATGCGGTAGAATCCCTACTCAGTTCAAAATGAAATCACTAGGATGCGCTAGAATTGCGGAACTATTTCCCACATCATGGAAACAGCAATGCGAATTCGTCACGCGAAGTTTCGCAGTCATTTTTTTTATGGAAAGCTAGCTTTACTCTACCAATTAAGAAAAAAAGTTGAGTTTGGCCCAACTCGTCTTGGCCAAATTGTCTTGTGCTGCTAAATTCCAACATGGACTCCTGATGGTTTTCGGGCCTGTGATTGGCTATCGACTCATTTGTTTCGTTCCGCTTCGCAAACACGTGTATGGAAAGGCAGCCTAATAGGCCTAATCGCACCAATGTGGGTGGATCACTCATATTTCCTCCTCTCGTTAATTGTCAACTTGACATCTGCTGCTAACGTGAAGAAGTCAACATGAGGCTTGGCTTAAACTGGAGGATACAAACATTGGTTTACTCCTTAAGAGCCCGCATCTTAGCTGAGCATGTTTTTCTTCGAAATGCTCGACCCAAGTTCGATGTGCTTTCAAAAGTTTGGTTGTGGGTTTAAAAGTGAGAAGGGGATGATATCGAAAGAGTTCCAGTAGCCACCGCTAGATGGGGAAGTTTTCCATTCCCTAATTTGGACAAAATCCAGTTCATTACACATTTTGTCCAAGAAAATTGGGAAAACTGTAGAATTACAGGCAAATCAGAATTTCAGATATTGATAAGCAAAGTTGAACTTAAGGATGTGCGTTTGTAATTCATTTCTACTACTAGGAAAACGCGGGATGCGCGTTGTTAGACGAGCTTAGGGGTATAGAAATCTAGAATGAAAAATAATTTGTCAACCCAATCTACATCTACAGACCTTGGATCACTCCAAACGTTCAAAAACCTTACGAGAATCAGTTATGTCACGGCCTTCCTTTTCATTCATTTCAATCGTTTTGAATTAATTGGTGACACTTGTTGCTATAGATTTAATTGGTTCCCGTAATAGCCTAAATTGATGGGAAAATGCTTTATAAATGCGTTTTCTTCTTTATTTCTCATCCGATTGATGAGAAAAATCTCTCAAAATGTGCTTAATAGTTTCCTTTATATTCGGCGAAAATTTGAGAGGACTTGAAAAATTTTGATTTTTCAAGTATTTTCCTCCGGGTTATTCTAATGGGGATTTTTGAAATTTCTAAAATTCATAAAAAAAAGTTACCACCCGATAATGCCACAAAACTATACAGATCTAAGTTAGATGAGGAACCATGACGAAAACAAGTTTGAAGTTGATAGCTGTAGCCGTTTGACCTGTGGAGTACCGACAAAAAAACATAAAAAAAAAAAAAAAAAAAAAAAAAAAAAAAAAACATAAAAACGAACACCAATTTTTTTTAGTATGTCAAATTGAATCCTCGCTAAAGCTCGTCTAATAAGCAAAGTTGAACTTAAGGATGTGCGTTTGTAATTCATTTCTACTATTATTTTTTAACCGGGAATTGAACAATGGAAACCATCAAATTAGGCACATCTTGAGTAAATCATTGCTCCATAATGAAATTATTCTTCAATTTTCGATAAGGCATATCTGATTGTGAGGGTATTTTTTCATGCATTGCATTTTACCGTAAGTCCGCAGTGTTTGTAGTTCTTGAGATATATGTGGCGGAAGTGAAGCCTGTAAATCTGTCTAAGAAGCGGGCTCTTAATACCAATGCTGGCTATGTCCGGATATATCACAGAAACAGTTTTTACTCATAATGTGTTCTGGAAATGTTTAAACCGAAAGACTTTTATCTGCGGCGTGGAATAATGGTCACAGACTGCGCAGCCCCGTCCAAACGATCCTACCTTTCATCCACAGCTTTATTGGGCAACAAAGATTTTGTATCAAGTATCGATGTTATTAGAAGAAAGACAATAGTGTTACTTCCAGAGTTACTCTCTACTAAAGCACTAGAGCTATACCTCAACATGTACCATCGTAACCCCGTTCAACCTAGCTGTTGGTGGGGTCGTTAAACGAACATAATTATCATGTCATCAGTGACAAGATTCGAGCTGATGATATCTCGGTGCAGGACCCTTATTCTCGAGATTATGAGATTATGAGATGAGATTATTCGGGTGGAATTCTGGTTATCTCACTGAAAATGGCTGATTGGTATTCTTGAAACACTAATTTCACATTTCATGGCAATCCACATTTCCCTTGAAAATCTCACCACCCATTTGGTTAGTGCATGAGATGTCAAAGTGAGTTGTAAAATGTTGTGCATAGCACTCGAGATGGCTTTGCATCACTGCCACTAGGATAATTAACTAGGGAAGGCAGTGCATCCTATTTGTTTACATTTTCAAGGGCCGCTATTGGCTATCATCTCCTAGCCTCCTAAAGGGTATCTCCCATATAATTAGACGAGCTTTAGCGAGGATTCAATTCGACATACTGAAAAAAATTGGTGTTCGTTTTTATGTTTTTTTTTTTTTTTTTATTTTTTTTTATTTTTTTTTTTTGTTTTATGTTTTTTTGTCGGTTCTCCACAGGTCAAACGGCTACAGCTATCAACTTCAAACTTGTTTTCGTCATGGTTCCTCATCTAACTTAGATCTGTATAGTTTTGTGGTATTATCGGGCGGTAACTTTTTTTTTTATGAATTTTAGAAATTTCAAAAATCCCCATTAGAATAACCCGGAGGAAAATACTTGAAAAATCAAAATTTTTCAAGACCTCTCAAATTTTCGCCTAATATAAAGGAAACTATTAAGCACATTTTGAGAGATTTTTCGCATCAATCGGATGAGAAATAACGAAGAAAACGCATTTATAAAGCATTTTCCCATCAATTTAGGCTATTACGGGAACCAATTAAATCTATAGCAAAAATGTGTCACCAATTAATTCAAAACGATTGAGATGAATGAAGAGGAAGGCCGTGACATAACTGATTCTCGTAAGGTTCTTGAACGTTTGGAGTGATCCAAGGTCTGTAGATGTAGATTGGGTTGACAAATTATTTTTCATTCTAGATTTCTATACCCCTAAGCTCGTCTAACAACGCGCATCCCGCGTTTTCCTAGTAAAAACAATTTCATTTCATATTCCACGATTTTTCAACTCGGGAATAGCAAAACGTTGAGAAGTGAGATAAAAAAGTGGAATGAGATAATAATCACATCTCATTTCACTCATCTCATAATCTCGAGAATAAGGGTCCATCAGTTCCAGTATTGAACTATTGAACTTTCAACTGTTCAAGACGTCGCCATGGCACAGCATTCAGTTAACACACCAACATGGAATAACATCATCTCATAGAACACAAGTATGATATGAATAGATGAGCTTTAGCGAGGATTCAATTTGACATACTTAAGAAAATTGGTGTTCGTTTTTATGTTTTTTTTCTTTAAATTTTTTTGTCGGTTCTCCACAGGTCAAACGGCTACAGCTATCAACTTCAAACTTTTTTTTCATCATGGTTTCTCATCCAACTTAGATCTGTATAGTTTTGTGGCATTGTCGGGTGGTAACTTTTGTCTTCATGAATTTTTGAAATTTCAAAAATACCCGTTAAAATAACACGTGGGGAAAAAAAGAAAATATTTTTATTTAAAAAAAAAAAAAATTTTATGTGAAGTTGAACTACACTCTGATACACATTTCTGGGAATTCCTTGGCCTGATAGGGTCAGCCATTTTGAAGAAGAACTATAAAATGTGCTAAATTGGTACCACTCGAAACATTTTCCACCCATTTATAACTTGAATGTCACCCAATTGGCGAATGTAGACGAAAGTTTGGCAGAGAAATCGACATACTTATATGGCGTTTTCCTAGTACTAGGAAAACGCTATATACGCGTTGTTAGACGAGTGGAAAGTAATAGTATGTCAACTTTTTCGCCAAACTTCTGCCTACATTCGCCAATTGGGTAACATTTAAGTTATAAATGGGTAAAAACTGCTTCGAGTGGTACCAATTTAAAACATTTTATGGTTTGTCTTCAAAATGGCTCACCCGATCAAGCTGAAACATCTCAAAAATGTGTATCAGAATGTGAATCAACCTCACGTGGAATTCCTTTTTTTCAAAATAAAAATATTTTCTTTTTTTTCCGCCGTGTTATTTTAGTGAGCATTTTTGAAATTTCTTAAATTCATAAAAAAAAGCTACGATCTGATGATGCCACAAAACTATACAGATCTAAGCTAGATGAGGAACCATTAGGAAAAAAAGTTTGAAGTTGATAGTGTAGCCGTTTGACCTGTGGAGAACCGACCCCCCCCCCCAAAAAAAAAAACATAAAAACGAACACCATTTTTCTTTCAGTATGTCAAATTGAATCCTCGCTAAAGCTCGTCTAATTAATACATGTATCTGTGCTATTTTCATACTTGCAATCCATTCATTTCCACCTTCATTCCGAACCCATCAATGGCAACGTCGCCATTCACTTTAATTACAGCCCCACGTCATAACATTCCTATATGACGGAAAATAATTACATCATTAGACCTAGTTCCTTAAAGAACCACTCGTGAGAGGTGACTAAAGCGCTACTA
>CAXFZR010000001.1:30000-42500 GCA_964007535.1 Brachyptera risi | reverse complement strand
TATATATGTGAGCAATAGTGCTAAATAGCATTGATGACATAGGACTTTCGAAGGCGCATACCGACATCACGTTCTGGTTCGTACGATCGCCGCTAGATGCCTCATTCTTTTCGAAAATGGGTCAATAATAGTTTCTATCCTGTGCAAGAGTTTGTTGATGCTGAATCTGAGTAAATTCAAGTTACTTGTCAATTTTTTTCGTCTGTGTATTGAGATATTCGGTCATTCGTATTTTAATTCTTATTCAACTGACTATCCATATTATCCAGCTATCTATATCCGTGTATCATAGTGTCTACATATACGAGATCTATTGATTTATCTCAATTAATGACTAGTGATTGACCCGCCCACAAACGTAGGGGGACTGCGCACTCCAGTGTCAGTGAGACTGCGCACTCCAGTGTCAGTGAGACTGCGCACTCCAGTGTCAGTGAGACTGCGCACTCCAGTGTCAGTGAACTACGCACTCTGGTGTCAGTGGACTGCGCACTCCAGTGTCAGTGGACTGCGCACTCCAGTGTCAGTGAACTGCGCACTCTGGTGTCAGTGACTCTTCGCGCACTCCAGTGTCAGTGGACTGCGCACTCTAGTGTCAGTGGACTGCGCACTCCAGTGTCAGTGACTCTGTGCGCACTCGAGTGTCAGTGGACTGCGCACTCTAGTGTCAGTGGACTGCGCACTCTGGTGTCAGTGGACTGCGCACTCTGGTGTCAGTGGACTGCGCACTCCAGTGTCAGTGAACTGCGCACTCCAGTGTCAGTGAACTGCGCACTCCAGTGTCAGTGAACTACGCACTCTGGTGTCAGTGGACTGCGCACTCTGGTGTCAGTGGACTGCGCACTCTGATGTCAGTGGACTGCGCACTCTGGTGTCAGTGGACTGCGCACTCCAGTGTCAGTGAGACTGCACACTCCAGTGTCAGTGAACTGCGCACTCTGGTGTCAGTGACTCTTCGCGCACTCCAGTGTCAGTGGACTGCGCACTCTAGTGTCAGTGGACTGCGCACTCCAGTGTCAGTAAACTGCGCACTCCAGTGTCAGTGAACTGAGCACTCTGGTGTCAGTGGACTGCGCACTCTGGTGTCAGTGGACTGCGCACTCTGGTGTCAGTGGACTGCGCACTCTGGTGTCAGTGGACTGCGCACTCCAGTGTCAGTGAGACTGCACACTCCAGTGTCAGTGAACTGCGCACTCTGGTGTCAGTGACTCTTCGCGCACTCCAGTGTCAGTGGACTGCGCACTCTAGTGTCAGTGGACTGCGCACTCCAGTGTCAGTGGACTGCGCACTCCAGTGTCAGTGACTCTGCGCGCACTCGAGTGTCAGTGGACTGCGCACTCTAGTGTCAGTGGACTGCGCACTCTGGTGTCAGTGGACTGCGCACTCCAGTGTCAGTGAACTGCGCACTCCAGTGTCAGTGAACTGCGCACTCTGGTGTCAGTGGACTGCGCACTCTGGTGTCAGTGGACTGCGCACTCTGGTGTCAGTGGACTGCGCACTCTGGTGTCAGTGGACTGCGCACTCCAGTGTCAGTGAGACTGCACACTCCAGTGTCAGTGAACTGCGCACTCTGGTGTCAGTGGACTGCGCACTCTGGTGTCAGTGGACTGCGCACTCCAGTGTCAGTAAGACTGCACACTCCAGTGTCAGTGAACTGCGCACTCTGGTGTCAGTGGACTGCGCACTCTGGTGTCAGTGGACTGCGCACTCCAGTGTCAGTGAGACTGCACACTCCAGTGTCAGTGAACTGCGCACTCTGGTGTCAGTGACTCTTCGCGCACTCCAGTGTCAGTGGACTGCGCACTCTAGTGTCAGTGGACTGCGCACTCCAGTGTCAGTGACTCTGTGCGCACTCGAGTGTCAGTGGACTGCGCACTCTAGTGTCAGTGGACTGCGCACTCTGGTGTCAGTGGACTGCGCACTCTGGTGTCAGTGGACTGTGCACTCCAGTGTCAGTGAGACTGCACACTCCAGTGTCAGTGAACTGCGCACTCTGGTGTCAGTGGACTGCGCACTCTGGTGTCAGTGGACTGCGCACTCCAGTGTCAGTGAGACTGCACACTCCAGTGTCAGTGAGACTGCGCACTCCAGTGTCAGTGAACTACGCACTCTGGTGTCAGTGGACTGCGCACTCCAGTGTCAGTGGACTGCGCACTCCAGTGTCAGTGAACTGCGCACTCTGGTGTCAGTGACTCTTCGCGCACTCCAGTGTCAGTGGACTGCGCACTCTAGTGTCAGTGGACTGCGCACTCCAGTGTCAGTGACTCTGTGCGCACTCGAGTGTCAGTGGACTGCGCACTCTAGTGTCAGTGGACTGCGCACTCTGGTGTCAGTGGACTGCGCACTCTGGTGTCAGTGGACTGCGCACTCCAGTGTCAGTGAACTGCGCACTCCAGTGTCAGTGAACTGCGCACTCCAGTGTCAGTGAACTACGCACTCTGGTGTCAGTGGACTGCGCACTCTGGTGTCAGTGGACTGCGCACTCTGATGTCAGTGGACTGCGCACTCTGGTGTCAGTGGACTGCGCACTCCAGTGTCAGTGAGACTGCACACTCCAGTGTCAGTGAACTGCGCACTCTGGTGTCAGTGACTCTTCGCGCACTCCAGTGTCAGTGGACTGCGCACTCTAGTGTCAGTGGACTGCGCACTCCAGTGTCAGTAAACTGCGCACTCCAGTGTCAGTGAACTGAGCACTCTGGTGTCAGTGGACTGCGCACTCTGGTGTCAGTGGACTGCGCACTCTGGTGTCAGTGGACTGCGCACTCTGGTGTCAGTGGACTGCGCACTCCAGTGTCAGTGAGACTGCACACTCCAGTGTCAGTGAACTGCGCACTCTGGTGTCAGTGACTCTTCGCGCACTCCAGTGTCAGTGGACTGCGCACTCTAGTGTCAGTGGACTGCGCACTCCAGTGTCAGTGGACTGCGCACTCCAGTGTCAGTGACTCTGCGCGCACTCGAGTGTCAGTGGACTGCGCACTCTAGTGTCAGTGGACTGCGCACTCTGGTGTCAGTGGACTGCGCACTCCAGTGTCAGTGAACTGCGCACTCCAGTGTCAGTGAACTGCGCACTCTGGTGTCAGTGGACTGCGCACTCTGGTGTCAGTGGACTGCGCACTCTGGTGTCAGTGGACTGCGCACTCTGGTGTCAGTGGACTGCGCACTCCAGTGTCAGTGAGACTGCACACTCCAGTGTCAGTGAACTGCGCACTCTGGTGTCAGTGGACTGCGCACTCTGGTGTCAGTGGACTGCGCACTCCAGTGTCAGTAAGACTGCACACTCCAGTGTCAGTGAACTGCGCACTCTGGTGTCAGTGGACTGCGCACTCTGGTGTCAGTGGACTGCGCACTCCAGTGTCAGTGAGACTGCACACTCCAGTGTCAGTGAACTGCGCACTCTGGTGTCAGTGACTCTTCGCGCACTCCAGTGTCAGTGGACTGCGCACTCTAGTGTCAGTGGACTGCGCACTCCAGTGTCAGTGACTCTGTGCGCACTCGAGTGTCAGTGGACTGCGCACTCTAGTGTCAGTGGACTGCGCACTCTGGTGTCAGTGGACTGCGCACTCTGGTGTCAGTGGACTGTGCACTCCAGTGTCAGTGAGACTGCACACTCCAGTGTCAGTGAACTGCGCACTCTGGTGTCAGTGGACTGCGCACTCTGGTGTCAGTGGACTGCGCACTCCAGTGTCAGTGAGACTGCACACTCCAGTGTCAGTGAACTGCGCACTCTGGTGTCAGTGGACTGCGCACTCTGGTGTCAGTGGACTGCGCACTCTGGTGTCAGTGGACTGCGCACTCTGGTGTCAGTGGACTGCGCACTCTGGTGTCAGTGGACTGCGCACTCTGGTGTCAGTGGACTGCGCACTCTGGTGTCAGTGGACTGCGCACTCTGGTGTCAGTGGACTGCGCACTCTGGTGTCAGTGGACTGCGCACTACGGTGTCATTGAGACTGCGCACTCCAGTGTCAGTGACTCTGCGCGCACTCAAGTTTCAGTGGACTGCGCACTCTGGTGTCAGTGGACTGCGCACTCTAGGGTCAGTGGTCTGCAAACTCTAGGGTCAGTGAGACTACGCGCACTCTAGTGTCAGTGAGACTACGCACTCTCGTGTCGGTGGACTGCGCACTCTGGTGTCAGTGAGACTACGCGCACTCTGGTGTCAGTGAGACCACGCACTCTGGTGTCAGTGAGACTACGCGCATTCTGGCGTCAGTGAGACTACGCACTCTGGCGTCGGTGGACTGCGCACTCTGGTGTCAGTGGACTGCGCACTCTAGTGTTAGTGAGACTACGCGCACTCTAGTGTCAGTGAGACTACGCACTCTGGTGTCAGTGAGACTACGCACTCTGGTGTCAGTGGACTGCGCACTCTGGTGTCAGTGAGACTACGCACTCTGGTGTCAGTGAGACTACGCACTCTCGTGTCGGTGGACTTTGCACTCTAGTGTCAGTGAACTGCGCACTCTAGTGTTAGTGAGACTACGCGCACTCTAGTGTCAGTGAGACTACGCACACTGATGTCAGTGAGACTACGGTCACTCTAGTGTCAGTGGACTGCGCACTCTAGTGTTAGTGAGACTACGCGCACTCTGGTGTCAGTGAGACTACGCACTCTGGTGTCAGTGAGACTACGCACTCTCGTATCGGTGGACTTTGCACTCTAGTGTCAGTGAACTGCGCACTCTAGTGTTAGTGAGACTACGCGCACTCTAGTGTCAGTGAGACTACGCACTCTGGTGTCAGTGATACTACGCACTCTCGTGTCAATGAGACTACGCACTCTGGTGTCAGTGAGACTACGCACTCTCGTGTCGGTGGACTGCGCACTCTAGTGTCAGTGGACTGCGCACTCTAGTGTTAGTGAGACCACGCGCACTCTAGTGTTAGTGAGACTACGCACACTGGTGTCAGTGAGACTACGCACTCTGGTGTCAGTGAGACTACGCACTCTGGTGTCAGTGATACTACGCACTCTCGTGTCAATGAGACTACGCACTCTGGTGTCAGTGAGACTACGCACTCTCGTGTCGGTGGACTGCGCACTCTAGTGTCAGTGGACTGCGCACTCTAGTGTTAGTGAGACCACGCGCACTCTAGTGTTAGTGAGACTACGCACACTGGTGTCAGTGAGACTACGCACTCTGGTGTCAGTGAGACTACGCACTCTGGTGTCAGTGAGAATACGCACTCTCGTGTCGGTGGACTGCGCACTCTAGTGTCTGTGGACTGCGCACTCTAGTGTTAGTGAGACTACACGCACTCTAGTGTCAGTGAGACTACGCACTCTGGTGTCAGTGAGACTACGCGCACTCTAGTGTCAGTGAGACTACGCACTCTGGTGTCAGTGAGACTACGCACTCTGGTGTCAGTGAGACTAGGCACTCTGGTGTCAGTGGACTGCGCACTCTAGTGTTAGTGAGACTACGCGCACTCTAGTGTCAGTGAGACTACGCACTCTGGTGTCAGTGAGACTACGCACTCTGGTGTCAGTGAGACTACGCACTCTGGTGTCAGTGAGACTACGCACTCTCGTGTCGGTGAGACTACGCGCACTCCGGTGTCAGTGGACTGCGCACTCTAGTGTTAGTGAGACTACGCCCACTGCAGTGTCAGTGGACTGCCTACTCTAGTGTCAGTGAGACTGTGCATTCTAGTGTCAGTGAGACTGTGCACTCTGGTGTCAGTGAGACTGCGCATATTAGTGTCAGTGGGATGCGCACTCCAGTGTCAGTGAGACTGAGCACTCTAGTGTCAGTGAGACTACGCGCACTCTAGTGTCAGTGAGACTACGCACTCTGGTGTCAGTGGACTGCGCACTCTGGTGTCAGTGAGACTACGTACTCTGGTGTCAGTGAGACTACGCACTCTGGTGTCAGTGAGACTACGCACTCTGGTGTCAGTGAGACTACGCACTCTGGTGTCAGTGAGACTACGCGCACGGTAGTGTCAGTGGACTGCGCACTCTAGTGTCAGTGAGACTACGCCCACTCCAGTGTCAGTGAACTGCGCACTCTAGTGTCAGTGGACTGCGCACTCTAGTGTTAGTGAGACTACGCGCACTCTAGTGTCAGTGAGACTACGCACTCTGGTGTCAGTGAGACTACGCACTCTCGTATCGGTGGACTTTGCACTCTAGTGTCAGTGAACTGCGCACTCTAGTGTTAGTGAGACTACGCGCACTCTAGTGTCAGTGAGACTACGCACTCTGGTGTCAGTGATACTACGCACTCTGGTGTCAATGAGACTACGCACTCTGGTGTCAGTGAGACTACGCACTCTCGTGTCGGTGGACTGCGCACTCTAGTGTCAGTGGACTGCGCACTCTAGGGTTAGTGAGACCACGCGCACTCTAGTGTTAGTGAGACTACGCACACTGGTGTCAGTGAGACTACGCACTCCGGTGTCAGTGAGACTACGCACTCTGGTGTCAGTGAGAATACGCACTCTCGTGTTGGTGGACTGCGCACTCTAGTGTCTGTGGACTGCGCACTCTAGTGTTAGTGAGACTACACGCACTCTAGTGTCAGTGAGACTACGCACTCTGGTGTCAGTGAGACTACGCGCACTCTAGTGTCAGTGAGACCACGCACTCTGGTGTCAGTGAGACTACGCACTCTGGTGTCAGTGAGACTACGCACTCTGGTGTCAGTGGACTGCGCACTCTAGTGTTAGTGAGACTACGCGCACTCTAGTGTCAGTGAGACTACGCACTCTGGTGTCAGTGAGACTACGCACTCTGGTGTCAGTGAGACTACGCACTCTGGTGTCAGTGAGACTACGCACTCTCGTGTCGGTGAGACTACGCGCACTCCAGTGTCAGTGGACTGCGCACTCTAGTGTTAGTGAGACTACGCCCACTCCAGTGTCAGTGGACTGCACACTCTAGTGTCAGTGAGACTGTGCATTCTAGTGTCAGTGAGACTGTGCACTCTGGTGTCAGTGAGACTGCGCATATTAGTGTCAGTGGGATGCACACTCCAGTGTCAGTGAGACTGAGCACTCTAGTGTCAGTGAGACTACGCGCACTCTAGTGTCAGTGAGACTACGCACTCTGGTGTCAGTGGACTGCGCACTCTGGTGTCAGTGAGACTACGCACTCTGGTGTCAGTGAGACTACGCACTCTGGTGTCAGTGAGACTACGCACTCTGGTGTCAGTGAGACTACGCACTCTGGTGTCAGTGAGACTACGCGCACGGTAGTGTCAGTGGACTGCGCACTCTAGTGTCAGTGAGACTACGCCCACTCCAGTGTCAGTGGACTGCGCACTCTAGTGTCAGTGAGACTGTGCATTCTAGTATCAGTGAGACTGAGCACTCTAGTGTCAGTGAGACTACGCGCACTCTGGTGTCAGTGAGACTACGCACTCTGGTGTCAGTGAGACTACGCACTCTGGTGTCAGTGAGACTACGCGCACTCTGGCGTCAGTGGACTGCGCACTCTAGTGTTAGTGAGACTACGGTCACTCTAGTGTCAGTGAGACTACGCACTCTGGTGTCAGTGAGACTACGCACTCTGGTGTCAGTGAGACTACGCGCACTCTAGTGTCAGTGGACTGCGTACTCTAGTGTTAGTGAGACTACGCCCACTCCAGTGTCAGTGGACTACGCACTCTGGTGTCAGTGAGACTACGCACTCTGGTATCAGTGAGACTACGCACTCTGGTGTCAGTGAGACTACGCACTCTGGTGTCAGTGAGACAACGCACTCTGGTGTCAGTGAGACTACGCACCATGGTGTCAGTGAGACTACGCACTCTGGTGTCAGTGAGACTACGCGCACTCTAGTGTCAGTGGACTGCGCACTCTAGTGTTAGTGAGACTACACCCACTCCAGTGTCAGTGGACTGCGCACTCTAGTGTCAGTGAGACTGTGCATTCTAGTGTCAGTGAGACTGTGCACTCTGATGTCAGTGAGACTACGCGCACTCTGGCGTCAGTGGACTACGCACTCTAGTGTTAGTGAGACTACGCGCACTCTAGTGTCAGTGAGACTACGCACTCTGGTGTCAGTGAGACTACGCACTCTCGTGTCGGTGAGACTACGCGCACTCTAGTGTCAGTGGACTGCGCACTCTAGTGTTAGTGAGACTACGCCCACTTCAGTGTCAGTGGACTGCGCACTCTAGTGTCAGTGAGACTGTGCATTCTAGTGTCAGTGAGACTGTGCACTCTGGTGTCAGTGAGACTGCGCATATTAGTGTCAGTGGGATGCGCACTCTAGTGTCAGTGAGACTGCGCACTCTAGTGTCAGTGAGACTATGCGCACTCTAGTGTCAGTGAGACTGCGCACTCCAGTGTCAGTGAGACTGCGCATTCTAGTTTCAGTGAGACTACGCACTCCAGTGTCAGTGGACTGCGCACTCTCGTGTCAGTAAGACTACGCACTCTCGTGTCAGTGAGACCACTTGCACTCTCGTGTCAGTGAGACCACTCGCACTCTCGTGTCAGTGAGACTGCGCACTCTGGTGTCAGTGGATTGCGCACTCTTGTGTCAGTGGACTGCGCACTCTGGTGTCAGTGGACTGCGCACTCTGGTGTCAGTGGACTACGCACTCCAGTGTCAGTGGACTGCGCACTCCAGTGTCAGTGAGACTTCGCACCCCAGTGTCAGTGAGACTGCGCGCACTCCAGTGCCAGTGGACTGCGCACTCTCGTGTCAGTTGACTGCGCACTCTAGTGTCAGTGGACTGCGCACTTCAGTGTCAGTGGACTACGCACTCTAGTGTCAGTGTACTGCGCACTCTAGTGTCAGTGGACTGCGCACTCTCGTGTCAGTGGACCGCGTACTCTGGTGTCAGTGGACTACGCACTCTAGTGTCAGTGGACTGCGCATTCCAGTGTCAGTGGACTGCGCACTCTAGTGTCAGTGGACCACGCACTCTAGTGTCAGTGGACCGCCCACTCTTGTGTCAGTGGACTGCGCATTCTAGTGTCAGTGGACTGCGCACTCTAGTGTCAGTGAAATGCGCACTCTAGTGTCAGTGGACTGCGCACTCTAGTGTCAGTGGACTGCGCACTCTAGTGTCAGTGGACTACGCACTCTTGTGTCAGTGGACTGCGCACTCTAGTGTCAGTGGACTGCGCACTCTAGTGTCAGTGGACTGTGCACTCTAGTGTCAGTGTTCTGCGCACTTCAGTGTCAGTGGACTACGCACTCTAGTGTTATTGGACTACGCACTCTGGTGTCAGTGTACTGCGCACTCTAGTGTCAGTGGACTGCGCACTCTAGTGTCAGTGGACTGCGCACCATAGTGTCAGTGGACTACGTACTCTAGTGTCATTGGACTGCGCACTCTAGTGTCAGTGTACTGCCCACTCTAGTGTCAGTTGACTGCGCACTCTAGTGTCAGTGGACTGCGCACTCTAGTGTCAGTGGACTGCGCACTCTAGTGTCAGTGGACTGCCCACTCTAGTGTCAGTGGACTGCGCACTCTAGTGTCAGTGGACTGTGCACTCTAGTGTCAGTGTACTGCGCACTCTAGTGTCAGTGTACTGCGCACTCTAGTGTCAGTTGACTGCGCACTCTAGTGTCAGTGGACTGCGCACTCTAGTGTCAGTGGACTGCCCACTCTAGTGTCAGTGGACTGCGCACTCTAGTGTCAGTGGACTGTGCACTCTAGTGTCAGTGTACTGCGCATTCTAGTGTCAGTGGACTGCGCACTCTAGTGTCAGTGGACTGTGCAGTACTCTGATGTGTGCCCCGATGTGTCGTGTAAAGCAGTGCGTTTGAGGAGAGAGAGAGAGAGAGAGAGAGAGAGAGAGAGAGAGAGAGAGAGAGAGAGAGAGAGAGAGAGAGAGAGAGAGAGAGAGAGAGAGAGAGAGAGAGAGAGACAGAGATAGAGAACGAGATTTTGTTTCATTCAAACTGAGCCAATTTGGTTGAGAGCTTCTGGAGTCGGGTCTGTATTAGGCCAGTCGGGAATCGAGCCCGGGAATACGCACATGATTTCGATTAAAAAGGAGCAAAAAGCACAGGTTGAGGAATCGGATGTTCCCACGGGAACCGTGCCCCACGTCTCCAGGTTAACCCGATGGGAGCCGGGAATCTCCACGGGACGAGTGAAACGTGTGACAGAAGCTCGACTGAAGCAGCGGTTTATAGGCACACGACGAGATCTTCTGTGGCTTGATAGTTTGTCAGGGAGAGATTGTTCCGTTCGGCTCAAACAGAAACATTGAGTCAATCAAATGAGTGGAACATAATACATCCCATATTCAATTCTCATTCCCATCTTCATTGAGAGAGTTGATATGAAATGCCATCAATAGAATATCGGCGGTGATTGAAATATTTGTTTTTTTTTCAATAACATCGAAACTTGATACAAAATAATTGTTCCCCAATCAAGGCTGTGGAGGAAAGATAGGATCGTTCGGACGGGACACCACAAGGGCGATCTTACCACCCCAAAACATGGTTCGATTTTTCTCCCAGATTTTGTTCGCAATGATTAAGAGTATGTATAACAATGGCTCTTCATCAGTGAGATAAGTTACTCTCTTGGACAGATTTACAGCCGGTGCACTTCCGCCACATATATCTCAAGAACTACAAACACTGCGGACTTCAGACCCAGACCTAGACCCAGACCCAGACCCAGACCCAGACCCAGACCCAGACCCAGACCCAGACCCAGACCCAGACCCAGACCCAGACCCAGACCCAGACCCAGACCCGGACCCAGACCCAGACCCAGACCCAGACCCAGACCCAGACCCAGACCCAGACCCAGACCCAGACCCAGACCCAGACCCAGACCCAGACCCAGACCCAGACCCAGACCCAGACCCAGACCCAGACCCAGACCCAGACCCAGACCCAGACCCAGACCCAGACCCAGACCCAGACCCAGACCCAGACCCGGACCCAGACCCAGACCCAGACCCAGACCCAGACCCAGACCCAGACCCAGACCCAGACCCAGGCCCAGACCCAGACCCAGAGCCAGACCCAGACCCAGACCCAGACCCAGACCCAGACCCAGACCCAGACCCAGACCCGGACCCAGACCCAGACCCAGACCCAGACCCAGACCCGGACCCAGACCCAGACCCAGACCCAGACCCGGACCCAGACCCAGACCCAGACCCAGACCCAGACCTAGACCCAGACCTGACCTCACATCCTCTAGCGTGGTCTAACCCAACTGCCTGGGTTCACCTTGCATGGTTAGGGTTATCAAGGTCAGGTAAGTACCGACTCGGACCTGACCTGACCTGATCTGATCTAACGCGGCCTTGCCTAAATGCCTGGGTTGGTTGATCATGGTTAGGGTTATCAAGGTCAGGTAAGTACTGACTCGGACATGACCTGATCTAACGTAGTCCAACCTGACCGCCTGGGTTGGTCGTTCATGGTTAGGGTTATCTAGGTCAGATTCATTCTCAGTTTCAGGTTCATTTGGTATGTATTTTCATGGATTACATTATCATGAATTGCTCATATTATCTGCTTTTCTTATAGAGTGGAAAACATGTTTCTGGTGCGAGGCATACAGGCTGGTACCAAGGAGGTTATACATACTGTCTATTAGTATCTAACCTCCTTGGCTGGAACAGGTGAGATTCAACTTAGAACTTCTCCGGTCATTGGTATAGGCTTCTGTCAAGTGACGTCACTCATTGTTGAAAGAGACAGACAACAATGTCCACCAGTTGGAATTGACCAATCAGAATGTTTGGTAGTCCACCAGTTTGCTGTTTTGCTATAGTAACGATTGTTTGTCATTTTGTTACGTGACAGGTAGAAGCCTAGACTTCTGTCAAGTGACGTCACTCATTGTTGAAAGAGAGAGACAACAATGTCCACCAGTTGGAATTGACCAATCAGAATGTTTGGTAGTCCACCAGTTTGCTGTATTGCTATGGTAACTATTGTTTGTCGTTTGTCACGTGACAGAAGCCTATATCATACCATAATAGATCCATACCGGTTTTTCTTCAAACAGATTCGGGTCAGACTGTTTCTCATTTCCACGCGCCCCAAGCCCCACAACACGGTGCCCACGTTGAGAATGGAATATTTCACACCGCACCGCGCGTGTGTGTGTGTACACAGTCACTGCGAGAAATCCTTTGTCTCGGATGTCAATTAATCGCCCGTTTTGCGGCGTATGGCGTGTATCCAGGAAGGTCCTGTGGGATGCTGGAGCTGGTTCTTCACGCTACGTGAGCTCCAGTCAGCGAGAGAGAGAGAGAGAGATGACGTCGTTACAATGTGTGGACATGGTAATCAGATGCGGTGAACCTGTTAAGAGGATGTGTGTGTGGATTTTATACGAGTGTGTTTGTTTTCGTGGTATCAAAGAAAAATGACAAATTCCACGTGGCGTTGTTATTTTTGTTGTGCTCCACTCTGTGAGGTTGTGTGTAGAAACCCTGGAGGAAGGAACTGGGTGAACACTCCACATGCAGGTCCTTGGTTCTCGGATGTGGTCGGTTATGAGTCCACGGGAGTTATTTAGCGAAATATCAGTTTCTTGGTTATAACTTTTAAACGATAT
>CAXFZR010000001.1:2500-25000 GCA_964007535.1 Brachyptera risi | reverse complement strand
CTCGTTCTGGTGGGATTAACAAAATAATGATCTGACACGTGTTTTCCTGAAAATTCACTCGCCGTAAGTTGTGTATAATTCAAATCTCTGCGCTCCGCGTATTTATTCAATTGAACACGGGCTGTTTGAAGTTTTTTGCCCGCGGCTTTTTTACATATACACACATCCAGCTGGCCGGCCCGGCTATCATATGCTCAGTGAGCCTGTTGCGTAGCAACCCTCCACCAAAACAAAACAAAAAAACTAATAAAAACATAAACTAATTGAAACTAAAAATCGTTCTGACCGGTGTAACGTGATGTTATTATTCTTTAATATTGTGACCCTGTGGCATATCGGGGAAATATGAGATTAATGGACTGTTGCCACGGGTGACCATTCGGGTCTAACTTCCACTACCAGTCCTCGTGGTCATGCACGAATCATGAGCTTTTGTCAGTCGATTCGTTTTGATGTGCTCGATAATAATACTAGGCAAACGCGTTGTATTGCCGCGTTGATGGATGAGCTGGAACATATCGACTTATCTTTGGATTGGTTATTATATATATATATATATATATATATATATATATATATATATATATATATATATATATATATATATATATATATATATATATATATATATATATATAAACCTTGAGATCCAAACCAATACTTCACTGCCATCTTATTTTTCATAATTGATTTCTATGACAATAAAGGAGGCTTTGTTTTAATCAATACAGTTAAGAGTCGACACCTGTGGCTTGGATTTAATTGGTATCTCAATAGCTTTGAGTGATTCACAAAAAACATTATATATTTTTTTACATCAAAACGGCTGATCCGATTTGAGTGAAAGTTCGGAATAATGTGTATTATTATGTTGTTCGAGGAGTTCTGTGAGAATTTGAAAAATTTCGGAGAACATTCACTTCGTCATTTTTTCCGCCTGGCTTATACATATGGGTTTTTTGAAAACTTCAAAATTATTTATCTCAAGAATTGTTGAACCGATTTTGCCTCAAAACTATACAGCATCAAGTCAGATAGGGGTTCATGTGTGTGCCAAGTTTCAACATGATCTGAATCTCTGTTTGATCTGTAGAGCGCGAACAAAAAAACAAAAAAAACAAAAAAAAACACATTCGATTTTTCAAGTACAGTGAAATTGAGTCTTCGCTACGCTCATCCAATCAGGACAGATGATATGCTGACTGGGATGAATTTTGAGATATATCAATTCAAATACTGGATGTTTTCCTATCATTCAACACGCAACCTTCAAATTGCATGCGTTTTCATTATTCACCGGATCATTAAAATACAATAAAAGTAATGACATTCGATCAAAAAACTTGTTTTATTGTAGATGAAGATGTTATGAATGGAATTATACAAGAAAAATATATGTACCTGTTATCATTTATGAATCACACTCATTTCAAGAGAAAAAATAATTGATTTTTCAAATGAAGTCAAAATTGCATTAAATCAACCTAATCAATGAATTAAATGATGATCTGAGCCTAAACCCCTATTCCTGAGATAAATGAGATGTGAGAAATATAAAAATGAGTGAGAAAACGATTATCTCACTTAAAATGTCCGATTGGTAATGGTAAATCGGCCATTTTAATTGAGATAAACGTTTTCTCACTCACTTTTATTTTTCTCACATCTCATTTATCTCAGGAATAGGGGTCCTGATAGTTAAGCAATCAAGCGTTCTGATCTCTTTGAGAGATTGAATTATCATCTCAAGATGAGTGATCCAGAAGACGAAGCTGTTGTTATTGTTGTTGTTATTGTTCCTGGAATACAAGACAGCAGCATGATAATTGTGACGGTGATTGATCATTTTTTCAATGTGGGTCGGTCACAAGTCCCCCCCTTCTCCTCCCCCCTCCCCCCCGCTTCACCCCACCAACCGACATCGCGCCCAATTAATGGAAATACTCTTGTCAAATGATTAAATAGGATTATTATTAACTGTCAGTTCTGGGTCCTCCACCATATATGGATTAGGTTTCACAGATAATTAATGATTACGCATTTGTCACTTCTTACTTTTTTTGGTTGAATTTAAACTGGATATACAGTAGGCCTTACTTCATTACAGCCGATTGTATGTAGAGTGTATGTCTTGCCAGATTCAGGTTTTATTTCATGGATAGATTTCATATTTCATTTCATACATGGACAGACCTGATAGCTATTACATTTCATATAACTTTAATTCCTCTGATTCAAATCCGAGTTATGATATTAGGATATTGGGCCCCATATTTAATATTTATTGGATGAGCGAAGCGAAGACTCAACTTCACCATACCCGAAAAAAAATTACTTTTTTTTGTTTTTTTTTGTTCTTTTTGATCGCGCTCCACAGGTCAGACGAAAATTTAAAATTAGTTGAAACTTGACACACACAAGTATCATTATCTGATTCGATACTGTATAGTTTTGAGGCGCGATCGGTTGAATCACTTCTGAGAAAACTCATTTTGAAGTTTTAAAAAATCCCATGAGAATAACCCAGAGAAAAAAATTCAGGAAAAATATTTTATCAGAGAGAATTCAAATTCTCAGGGAATTTTAATCTGATAATGATACACATTATTCCGAACTTCCACTCGAATAGGATCAGCCGTTTTGATGTACAAAAATATATAATGTGATTTTTATGAATCATTCAAAGCTATTAAGATACCTATTAAATCCAAGCTACAGGTGACACCACTTTTGGTTTGTTGCTTTAAGCTGATGCCAATGCTAATACAGTCGAAGAAATCCTTGGGACCATTCAAATCATCACATAATAAAAATTATAAATTATTATCAATTAAAAATTATAAATTATTTTCAATTAGAAATTAAGAATTATTTTCAATTGAAAATTATCAATTATTTTCAATTAAAAATTATAAATCATTTTCAATTAAAAATTATAAATAACTTTGCTTAAAAATTAAAAATCAATTCAGAGTTGATTTTAAACAACCATGTTCAATTCAGTTCTGATCTGTTACTGTTACTGCTCCATTTCCTCTTCTATTTGTGAAGTTGAAGCAAAGACCTTAGTATCTAACTTCGTTAGAAGTTAGATACTAAGGTCTTTGGTTGAAGTTCATTTCACTCAATTCTCTTTCCTGTTTTTGGTATGGAGTTAGGTGGAAGAGCAGATGCTCATACTATATTATTAGATGAGCGTAAGCGAAGACTCCAGCCCACTCTTATAGGGTTGTCTGTGTGTTTGTTTGCTTGTCTGTAAGCACTGCACAGGTCGCAGGGTTTGCTGATTGATATGGAAATTTGTATGAACACGCCGACTCATCCAACTTGAAACTGTATGAATTTTGGGATGTATCGATTGAACCAATTTCGAGAAAAATCATCTCGAAGTTTCTAAAAACCCCGTGAGTTGAGGCTGAGCAAGAAAATTCGAAAAATAAAATATCTTCAAAAAAATTTAAATTTTTCCTGAATGTGAACACAATGATAATACACATTATTTATTATTAATATTATTCATCTTTTTTTTTTAGACGAGCTTCAGCGAGGATCAATTTGACATACTGAAAAAAATTGGTGTTCGTTTTTATGTTTTTTTTTTTTTTTTTTTTTTTTTTTTTTATGTTTTTTAGTCGGTTCTCCACAGGTCAAACGGCTACAGCTATCGACTTCAAACTTTTTTTCATCATGGTTCCTCATCTAGCTCAGATCTGTATAGTTTTGTGGCCTCATCGGGTGGTAACTTTTATTTTTATGAATTTTAGAAATTTCAAAAATACTTCTTAGAATAACACGGCGGAAAAAAATTGAAAACATTTTATTTTCAAAAAAAAATGAAATTTTGTATGAAGTTAAATAACATCTTGTTACACATTTTTGGACATTCTCAGCTTGATCGGGTCATTCATTTTGAAGAAAAACATGAAATGTGCTAAATTGGTACCACTCGAAGCAGTTTTTACCCATTTATAACTAAAATGTCACCCAATTGGTGAATGTAGGCAAAAGTTTGGCAATGAAGTCGACATACTATTACTATCCGCTCGTCTAACAACGCGTATATAGCGTTTTCCTAGTATTAGTTAATGATTCTCCCAATGTTGAACTCTCACGCCAATTGTCATCTCTGTGACGTCATGATATTTCCTCCACCTCACAATAATAAATCAAGTCCAACAATAAAGATAATAACAATAATATGCACAATGTATTCGTATCGAATGCAGGTTTTGTCTCCAGACGAATGTGAAATGATGATCACGCAGTCTCCACACGTCCATACATCCACATATGTGGTGGCCAGCAGTCTATAGGCTATAGACGTCGGAATGTAAAACACAGATGTATCACACGGACGCGTGTACAGACGTCGATATAAAGCGTCTTGTAAGTACGTCATCACCGCATGGCGTCGTTCTGCGCTGTTTGCCATTCTAGACGTGAGATCTGGAATCTAAGGAGATCCCAAGGAGAGCTGATTTATAAGAATCGGTCTGCAATAAACACAGGGTGTTCGGTAAATGCTGGCAACGTCTGCTGCATGGTGTTTCTCAATCCACTTCGGGCAAACGCAACACATGCGTTGTCGGATGAGTGATACATCTTGATGAACTCAGGAAGTGTGATTGAAAACTCTACACAACTTGGTCCCTATCAAATATACTCCATTCGTTAACTATAGGCTTCTGTCACGTGACAAACGACCAACAATCGTTACCATAGCAACACAGCGAACTGGTGGACTACCAAACATTCTGCTTGGTCAATTCCAACTGGTGGACATTGTTGTCTCTCTCTTGCAACAATGAGTGACGTCACTTGACAGAAGCCTATAGACTTCTAGCTGTCACGTAACAAATGACAAACAATAGTTACCATGGCAACACAGCGAACTGGTGGACTACCAAACATTCTGATTGGTCAATTCCAACTGGTGGACATTGTTGTCTCTCTCTTGCAACAATGAGTGACGTCACTTGACAGAAGCCTATAGACTTCTAGCTGTCACGTAACAAATGACAAACAATAGTTACCATGGCAACACAGCGAACTGGTGGACTACCAAACATTCTGATTGGTCAATTCCAACTGGTGGACATTGTTGTCTCTCTCTTGCAACAATGAGTGACGTCACTTGACAGAAGCCTATAGACTTCTAGCTGTCACGTAACAAATGACAAACAATAGTTACCATGGCAACACAGCGAACTGGTGGACTACCAAACATTCTGATTGGTCAATTCCAACTGGTGGACATTGTTGTCTGTCTCTTGCAATAATGGGTGACGTCACTTGACAGAAGCATATAGACTTCTAGCTGTCACGTAACAAACGACAAACAATCGTTACCATAGCAACACAGCGAACTGGTGGACTACCAAACATTCTGATTGGTCAATTCCAACTGGTGGACATTGTTGTCTGTCTCTTGCAACAATGAGTGACGTCACTTGACAGAAGCCTATAGACTTCTAGCTGTCACGTAACAAACGACAAACAATCGTTACCATAGCAACACAGCGAACTGGTGGACTACCAAACATTCTGATTGGTCAATTCCAACTGGTGGACATTGTTGTCTGTCTCTTGCAACAATGAGTGACGTCACTTGACAGAAGCCTATAGACTTCTAGCTGTCACGTAACAAACGACAAACAATCGTTACCATAGCAACACAGCGAACTGGTGGACTAACAAACATTCTGATTGGTCAATTCCAACTGGTGCACATTGTTGTCTGTCTCTTTCAACAATGGGTGACGTCACTTGAGAGAAGCCCATAGGGTGTTCGCAAGTAACAAACGACAAACAATCGTTACCATAGCAACACAGCGAACTGGTGGACTAACAAACATTCTGATTGGTCAATTCCAACTGGTGGACATTGTTGTCTGTCTCTTGCAACAATGGGTGACGTCACTTGACAGAAGCCTATAGGCTTCTAGCTGTCACGTGACAAACGACAAACAATCGTTACTATAGCAACACAGCGAACTGGTGGACTACCAAACATTCTGATTGGTCAATTCCAACTGGTGGACATTGTTGTCTGTCTCTTGCAACAATGGGTGACGGCACTTGACAGAAGCCTATACAGCCAGCTGGACTACCAAACATTCTGATTGGTCAATTCCAACTAGTGGACATTGTTGTCTGTCTCTTGCAACAATGGGTGACGTCACTTGACAGAAGCCTATACAGCCAGCTGGACTACCAAACATTCTGATTGGTCAATTCCAACTAGTGGACATTGTTGTCTGTCTCTTGCAACAATGGGTGACGGCACTTGACAGAAGCCTATAGGGTGTTCGCACGTAACAAATGACAAACAATCGTTACCATAGCAATACAGCGAACTGGTGGACTACCAAACATTCTGATTGGTCAATTCCAACTGGTGGACATTGTTGTCTGTCTCTTGCAACAATGGGTGACGTCACTTGACAGAAGCCTATACAGCCAGCTGGACTACCAAACATTCTGATTGGTCAATTCCAACTAGTGGACATTGTTGTCTGTCTCTTGCAACAATGGGTGACGTCACTTGACAGAAGCCTATAGACTTCTAGCTGTCACGTGACAAACGACAAACAATCGTTACCATAGCAACACAGCGAACTGGTGGACTACCAAACATTCTGATTGGTCAATTCCAACTGGATGACATTGTTGTCTGTCTCTTGCAACAATGGATGACGTCACTTGACAGAAGCCTTTAGGCCTCTAGCTGTCACGTGACAAACGACAAACAATCGTTACCATAGCAACACAGCGAACTGGTGGACTACCAAACATTCTGATTGGTCAATTCCAACTAGTGGACATTGTTGTCTCTCTCTTGCAACAATGGGTGACGTCACATGACCGAAGCCTATAGGCTTCTAGCTGTCACGTAACAAATGACAAACAATCGTTACCATAGCAACACAGCGAACTGGTGGACTACCAAACATTCTGATTGGTCAATTCCAACTAGTGGACATTGTTGTCTGTCTCTTGCAACAATGGGTGACGTCACATGACCGAAGCCTATAGGCTTCTAGCTGTCACGTGACAAACGACAAACAATCGTTACCATAGCAACACAGCGAACTGGTGGACTACCAAACATTCTGATTGGTCAATTCCAACTAGTGGACATTGTTGTCTGTCTCTTGCAACAATGGGTGACGTCACATGACCGAAGCCTATAGGCTTCTAGCTGTCACGTGACAAACGACAAACAATCTTTACCATAGCAACACAGCGAACTGGTGGACTACCAAACATTCTGATTGGTCAATTCCAACTGGTGCACATTGTTGTCTGTCTCCTGCAACAATGAGTGACGTCACTTGACAGAAGCCTGTAGGCTTCTAGCTGTCACGTGACAAACGACAAACAATCGTTACCATAGCAATACAGCGAACTGGTGGACTAACAAACATTCTGATTGGTCAATTCCAACTGGTGGACATTGTTGTCTGTCTCTTGCAACAATGGGTGACGTCACTTGACAGAAGCCTATACAGCCAGCTGGACTACCAAACATTCTGATTGGTCAATTCCAACTGGTGCACATTGTTGTCTGTCTCTTGCAACAATGGGTGACGTCACGTGACAGAAGCCTATATCGACTCTAGGAAGCCGTGAGTCTCAGCAATGGTTCTGCTATTCATGTTCGTTGAACAAAAAAAGTGTATTAGATGAGCGAATGCGAAGACTTCCATCCTACTCTAATGGAGCTTTGTCTGTGTTTTTTTGTCCTGTTTGTTTGTGGGCACTGCACAGGTTGCACGGTACTGTAGAGTTAACTGTAGAGTTCTTGGGTCGAATCGGTTAGACCATTTCTGAGAAATACCATCTCAGAATGTCTAGAATCCTCGTAAGATTAGGCTGAGATAAGAATGGGATGGAGTCTCATATGAGAAGGCTGACAACGCATGATCGTGACGTCACAGTTGACATGACGTCATCACGTGCATAGACCTGATGTGTGACATTCATTACTGTTTGCTCGACGACCCCACCAACAACTGGGTTGTATGGGGGTACGAATGAGCTCGACGACCCCACCAACAGCTGGGTTGTACGGGGGTACGAATGAGCTCGACGACACCATCAACAACTGGGTTGTACGGGAGTACGAATGAGCTCGACGACCCCACCAACAACTGGGTTGTACGGGAGTACGAATGAGCTCGACGACCCCACCAACAGCTAGGTTATACGAGGGTACGAATGAGCTCGACGTCCCCACCAACAACTGGGTTGTACGGGGGTAGGAATGAGCTCGACGACCCCACCAACAACTGGGTTGTACGGGAGTACGAATGAGCTCGACGACCCCACCAACAGCTAGGTTATACGGGGGTACGAATGAGCTCGACGTCCCCACCAACAACTGGGTTGTACGGGGGTAGGAATGAGCTCGACGACCCCATCAACAACTGGGTTGTACGGGGGTATGAATGAGCTCGACGACCCCACCAACAGCTAGGTTATACGGGGGTACGAATGAGCTCAAAGACCCCACCAACAGCTAGGTTATACGGGGGTATGAATGAGCTCGACGACCCCACCAACAGCTGGGTTGTACGGGGGTACGAATGAGCTCGACGACACCATCAACAACTGGGTTGTACGGGAGTACGAATGAGCTCGACCACCCCATCAACAACTGGGTTGTACGGGGGTACGAATGAGCTCGATGACCCCATCAACAACTGGGTTGTACGGGGGTACGAATGAGCTCGACGACCCCACCAACAGCTGGGCTGTACGGGGGTACGAATGAGCTCGATGACCCCATCAACAACTGGGTTGTACGGGGATACGAATGAGCTCAACGACCCCACCAACAGCTGGGCTGTACGGGGGTACGAATGAGCTCGACGACCCCACCACCAGCTAGGTTGTACGGGAGTACGAATGAGCTCAAAGACCCCACCAACAGCTAGGTTATACGGGGGTACGAATGAGCTCGACGTCCCCACCAACAACTGGGTTGTACGGGGGTACGAATGAGCTCGATGACCCCATCAACAACTGGGTTGTACGGGGGTACGAATGAGCTCGACGTCCCCACTAACAACTGGGTTGTACGGGGATACGAATGAGCTCAACGACCCCACCAACAGCTGGGCTGTACGGGGGTACGAATGAGCTCGACGACCCCACCAACAGCTGGGCTGTACGGGGGTATGAATGAGCTCGACGACCCCACCAACAGCTAGGTTATACGGGGGTACGAATGAGCTCAAAGACCTCACCAACAGCTAGGTTATACGGGGGTATGAATGAGCTCGACGACCCCACCAACAGCTGGGTTGTACGGGGGTACGAATGAGCTCGACGTCCCCACCAACAACTGGGTTGTACGGGGGTACGAATGAGCTCGACGACACCATCAACAACTAGGTTGTACGGGGGTACGAATGAGCTCGATGACCCCACCAACAACTGGGTTTTACGGGGGTACGAATGAGCTCGACGACCCCACCAACAGCTGAGTTGTACGGGGGTACGAATGAGCTCGATGACCCCACTAACAACCGGGTTGTACGGGGGTACGAATGAGCTCGACGTCCCCACCAACAACCGGGTTGTACGGGGATACGAATGAGCTCGACGACCCCATCAACAACTGGGTTGTACGGGGGTACGAATGAGCTCGACGTCCCCACCAACAACTGGGTTGTACGGGGGTACGAATGAGCTCGACGACCCCACCAACAGCTGGGTTGTACGGGGGTACGAATGAGCTCGACGACCCCACTAACAACTGGGTTGTACGGGGATACGAATGAGCTCAACGACCCCACCAACAGCTGGGCTGTACGGGGGTACGAATGAGCTCGACGACCCCATCAACAACTGGGTTGTACGGGGGTACGAATGAGCTCGACGTCCCCACCAACAACTGGGTTGTACGGGGGTACGAATGAGCTCGACGTCCCCACCAACAACTGGGTTGTACGGGGGTACGAATGAGCTCGACGACCCCATCAACAACTGGGTTGTACGGGGGTACGAATGAGCTCGACGACCCCACCAACAGCTGGGCTGTACGGGGGTACGAATGAGCTCGACGACCCCACCAACAGCTGGGTTATACGGGGGTACGAATGAGCTCACCGACCCCACCAACAACTAGGTTGTACGGGAGTACGAATGAGCTCAACGACCCCACCAACAACTAGGTTGTACGGGAGTACGAATGAGCTCAACGACCCCACCAACAACTAGGTTGTACGGGGGTACGAATGAGCTCGACGATTCCACCAACAGCTGGGTTGTACGGGGGTACGAATGAGCTCGACGACCACATCAACAACTGGGTTGTACGGGGGTACGAATGAGCTCGACGACCCCACCAACAACTGGGTTGTTCGGGGGTACGAATGAGCAGGTGGAAGGACGTTTAAAGGGCCCATGTCTCACACTCACAGGACTCGAACCCACGTCCGACCTTGACCTCGGTTTCTCAAGCGGTACCTTGGCCAACTGAGCTACCGAGGGCGCTGTATGGATGCTGTCCCTACTTCAGAACGAGGCTCCCATAAGCCAGCATTGCATGATCATATCCCGCTTAAAACCCGCAGTATTTTTGATAACTCTATAAAATACCTCATTTTATGAGCTTTTTATTGTTACCTATTGATGTAGCATTGACTGATTGTTTGCGACTCTCAATACCGATGTACTCAGGTATTTAACAATCGAACAAAACATCCAGTGCGATGAAAGCGGACTTTAGTACACAACATCGCCACGCGCGGTGTTCCCCTCCTATGTCAACAATGGAGCACGGCCAGTCTCAGTCGGGCTGCATGGGGCGCTTAGCGGGACTCAAATAACAGATTAGAAATATTGTTAATTAAACGTTATTGAACAAACTGAATTGCCACATCATATACCAATATACAATCAGATAAAAATGGATATCGAAATAACCGAGGAATTATATTTCCGTTTCAACGAGAATGTGGATTATATTTCACAATACCAGAGTTTGTGGATTATATATTGCGATAATATTATCAAGGAATAAATACTCGGGACAACCGAATCAGCTGATTGGTTGGTTTGGGTTTAGGCCTATACGCATGAGCGGCGGATTTACGAGCGAGATTTTCACTAAGCCTGTTTTTTATATTAGGCAAACGCGATATGTGTTGCCGCGTTGATGGATGAGCTGGAACATATCGACTTATCTTTGGATTGGTTATTATCTATATATACACCTTGAGATCCAAACCATTACATCACTGCCATCTTATTTTTCATTATTGATTCATATGATAATAAAGAAGGCTTTGTTTTAATCGTTTACAGTCAAGAGGTGACACCTGTGGCTCGGATTTAATTGGCATCGTAATAGCTTTGAGTGATTCACAAAAATTAAACTAGGCAAACGCGAAATATGCGTTGTAAGATGAGCGAGATATCTGAATAAGGTATAATAACAGTCCTACATTTGCTACTTTATCGACTCTGGTATTCTACACACTTTGTCCTTCATTTAATTGCTACTTTATCTTCTCTGGTATTCTACACACCTTGACGAATATGAAGAATATTTAATGCTCGGGCGAATATCGAATCTAGGAAGCAGTGAATCGTGGCTCATTTCCATGTATTTGATGTATAAAAACAGTTATTTGAATTTTTTCTTCGAAACGGCTGGTTCGAATTGCTCACAAAATGATGGTTATGTGTATCACTTATGTTTGAACACTCGGAGAATATTTTATTTTTTTCGGAGAGGTTTCATTTTTTCAAATTTTCTCACCCAGCCTAATCTTATGGGGTTTTCATAAACTTTGACATGATATTTCTCATAATCTATTGGACCGATTCATTCCAAAAACTATACAGTTCCAAGTTGTAAAAGTTGGCCCGTACATAAAAAGTTTCATGTTGATCAGTCAAACCCTGCGACCTGTGCAGTGCTCACAAACAAACAAAAAAAAACAAAAAATCTAATTATATAAATATATAAATATATCTAATATAATATGATATATTATATATATATATATATATATATATATATATATATATATATATATATATATATATATATATATATATATATATATATATATATATATATATATATATATATATATATATATATATATATATATATATATATATATATATATATATATAATATATATTGATAAATATATCTCATCTAATTATATATTTTTTACATCGACACGGCTGATCCGATTTGAGTGAAATCATCATTATCATTCATTATCAAGTATCATCATCAGATTGCAATTTCCTGAGAATTTGAATTTTCTCGGATGAAATATTTTTCATGAATTTTTTCCTGTGGGTTATTAGGCCTATTGGATTTTTGAAAACTTTGAATAATGAGTTTTCTCAGAAGTGGTTCAACCGATCACACATCAGAACTATACAGTATCGAATTAGATGTGACACTTGTGTGTGCCAAGTTTCAACTGATTTTGAATTTTCGTCTGACCTGTGGAGCGCGAACAAAGAAAAACAAGTACTTTTTTTCGGGTGTGGTGTAATTGAGTCTTCGCTTCGCTCATCCAATTAGGTTCAACGACGCTCTGCACTGATGACTACGATCTATTGGCGTCGGTGAATGATATATGAGATGGGATGAGATGATGAGGTGAAACGTTTTATTTTTCATTCTTCGATAGTGGGAAGGAGTCGGTCGTGGCCTGTTCGATTCAGAATATTTATATTCTTCATCTTATTCGATAGCAGGAGAATGGGACAACCGTACAAACAGTAATGAGGTCAACTAAATATATGTAGAGTCAAAGTTTTCAAAATCAGAAAAGAGAAGAAAAGAAGGAGAAAAGAAGGATAAAAGACGGAGCAAAGAATGAGGAGAGGAGGAGAGAGGAACAGAAGGAGGAAAGAAGGAGAAAAGAATGAGGAGAGGAGGAGAGAGGAAGAGAAGGAGAAAATAAGGAGAAAAGAAGGAGAAAAGAAAGAGAAAAGACGGAGAAAAGAATAATGAAAGAAGGAGAAAAGAACAGAAGGAGAAAAGAAGGAAAAGAGACGGAGAAACGAATGAGAAAAGAAGGAGAAAAGAACAGAAGGAGAATAGAAAAGAAGGATGGAAGAACAGAAGGAGAAAAGAAGGAGAAAAGACGGAGAAAATAATGAGGAAAGGAGGAGAAAAGAACAGAAAGAGAAAAGAAGGAGAAAAGAAGGAGAAAAGACGGAGAAAAGAATGAGAACAGAAGGAGAAAAGAACAGAAGGAGAAAAGAACAGAAGTAGAAAAGAAGGAGAAAAGAACAGAAGGAGAAAAGAACGAGAAAAGAAGGAAAAGAGACGGAGAAACGAATGAGAAAAGAAGGAGAAAAGAACAGAAGGAGAAAAGAAGGAAAAGAGACGGAGAAACGAATGAGAAAAGAAGGAGAAAAGAACAGAAGGAGAATAGAAAAGAAGGATGAAAGAACAGAAGGAGAAAAGAAGGAGAAAAGACGGAGAAAATAATGAGGAAAGGAGGAGAAAAGAACAGAAAGAGAAAAGAAGGAGAAAAGAAGGAGAAAAGACGGAGAAAAGAATGAGAACAGAAGGAGAAAAGAACAGAAGGAGAATAGAAAAGAAGGAGGATAGAAAAGAAGGAGAAAAAAACAGAAGGAGAAAAGAAGGAGAAAAGAAGGAAAAGAGACGGAGAAACGAATGAGAAAAGAAGGGGAATAGAAAAGAAGGAGAATAGAAAAGAAGGAGAATGGAAAAGAAGGAGAAAAGAACAGGAGGAGAAAAGAAGGAGAAAAGAACGGAAGGAGAAAAGAAGGAGAATAGAAAAGAAGGAGAATAGAGAAGAAGGAGAATAGAAAAGAAGGAGAATAGGAAAGACGGAGAAAAGAATGAGGAAAGAAGGAGAAAAGAAGGAGAAAAGAACAGAAGGAGAAAAGAACGGAAGGAGAAAAGAAGGAGCGCGTGGAAGAACTGAATCTTGTGTGTGGGCATTAGGCCTACCATCAGAAGGTAGTATTTAAGCTAACTAAACCGTAACAGATAATTTGAATACGGATCTTTTTCACTGGCATTGATTTCCCGAGTGATGCTTCAAGTCAAGGAACCATCCCAGTATTGACAATTATATACGCCAATTAATTCATAACGATTAAAATCAGTGATGAATGAACGGGAAGGCCGTGACATAATCAATAGCATTAACCACAATTACCCACTTGGTGACGTCAAATATCAGAGCCACATTGAATTTAAAGATTCTTCAATGTGAATTTTAATGACATATTATAATCAAGAAGACCGTTTTCGGACATTTCTTGTCCGAATGTGTCTAAAAATAGAATTGTGGTTCATGCTATTCTGATTGCGTTTTCAAACGTTTGGTGTGATCCAAAGTCTGTAGATGTGGACTGAGCCTTGAGCTGACAAATTATTCTCTATTCTAGATTTCTATACGGGATTGTACGCGCTCATTCATGGCCGCCGCCATATTGGCTTTGTCAAGAAACTGACCATTGTTGATAATATCTACACCTCATCAATGGCGGCTAGTCTAATGCGCGCGCAAAGGATCATAGTACGGTGATGGCGGAAATATAATGGCCTATACTTATAAGCTCATCCCACATCGCAAATCCCGCGTTTTCCTAATTTTGCTGACTTTATAAGATAACAATACTCAAGTTTCACTCTTCCTCATTTGTTATTTTATATTGGATTTTAAAGACTCACTATAATGATGGCTACGATCTATTGGCGTCAGTGAAAAGATATATGAGATGATGGGATGATAGATGAGAGGTTATTTCATTAGGAGTTTTAGATGGTGGGAAGGAGTCGGTCGTGGCCTGTTGTAAACGTACTATCCCAGTATTGACCTGAACGACAGAGGGTAACCATTAAAAAAATCCCTGTCAGGATGGTCGACCATGGCGGGAATCGAACCCCGGTCTCCCGAATGACGGTTCAGTGTGTTACTACTAGGCCACACGTCTCGGTACTCCTCATTCGTGTATAGGGGCGTGAAGATAGAGTGAGACAGTCGAGTCGAATGGTCAACTCATAACAGTCACAAAACGTTTGATTATACTCGAGGATCTATTTGGCGTGAAGAGTTGCCAATCAGATGTTTTACAGCATGTGGTTGAAACGATCGAAATGGTTTTCTCGACTGGCAACGATATTCTCGCTCATCAATTGTCATGACTTCTGTCTTATATACATGACCTTGGCCCAGATTCACAGAAAGTCATAACTTTGATCAGGCTCAAAGTTACGACAACTTCTAGAGATGATACCATATTTGATCTATCACTTTGGATTTTATTATTCTTAATTTTCATTAGATCCATTATTATTATCATCAATCTATAATTCATTGATATTGATGAATCAAAAATATTGGATTAAATATTATGGTATGATCTCTAGAATTTGTCGTAACTTTGAGCCTGATCGAAGTTATGACCTCTTGTGGATTCGGCCCCAGCATTTTTATGTCCCGATATCCGTTATTACATATCATGGCATATCAATCAGCCGCATTATCTTCCCTCCCTCTCTCTCTCTCTCAGACGCTTTCATGCATCATTGATCTCTCTCTATCCCCCTGAAAACTGCGTCTCAAGGAAAATATCCATTGATTTATGAATATTGGTCAGAAGTGAGCAATAAAAGCCCGGTTTATATTCTTATCAATAATGTAGAGTGTAGTTGTGTTTATCAGGCGGCTCGGCATGAATAGTTCAGCAGGGTGTGTGATCGCACAGACAGTCGCCATCTTGCTCTGTCAGACGCATGCGCACGTATGAACAGACAGTAGCTATGTTGCTCTGCCAGACGCATGCGCACGTCCCAATAGACAGTCGACATCTTGCTCTGCCAGACGCATGCGCACGTCTGAACAGACAGTAGAATTCTTGCTATGTCAGACGCATGCGCGAGTCTGAACAGACAGTCGACATCTTGCTCTCTCAGACGCATGCGCACGTATGAACAGACAGTAGCCATGTTGCTCTGCCAGACGCATGCGCACGTCTGAGCAGACAGTAGCCATGTTGCTCTGCCAGACGCATGCGCACGTCTGAACAGACAGTAGAATTCTTGCTATGTCAGACGCATGCGCGAGTCTGAACAGACAGTCGACATCTTGCTCTCTCAGACGCATGCGCACGTATGAACAGACAGTAGCCATGTTGCTCTGCCAGACGCATGCGCACGTCTGAGCAGACAGTAGACATCTTGCTCTGTCAGACGCATGCGCACGTCTGAACAGACAGTCGCCATCTTGCTCTGTCAGACGCATGCGCACGTATGAACAGACAGTAGCCATGTTGCTCTGCCAGACGCATGCGCACGTCTGAGCAGACAGTAGACATCTTGCTCTGTCAGACGCATGCGCACGTCTGAACAGACAGTAGCCATGTTGCTCTGTCAGACGCATGCGCACGTCTGAACAGACAGTAGACATCTTGTTCTGCCAGACGCATGCGCACGTCTGAACAGACAGTCGCCATCTTGCTCTGTCAGACGCATGCGCACGTCTGAACAGACAGTCGACATCTTGCTCTGCCAGACGCATGCGCACGTCCGAACAGACAGTCGCCATCTTGCTCTGCCAGACGCATGCGCACGTCTGAACAGACAGTCGACATCTTGCTCTGTCAGACGCATGCGCACGTCTGAACAGACAATCGACATCTTGCTCTGCCAGACGCATGCGCACGTCTGAACAGACAGTCGACATCTTGCTCTGTCAGACGCAAGCGCACGTCTGAACAGAGAGCCGCCATCTTGCTCTGTCAGACGCATGTGCACGTCTGAGCAGACAGCCGCCATCTTGCTCTGTCAGACGCAAGCGCACGTCTGAACAGACAGCCGCCATCTTGCTCTGTCAGACGCATGCGGACGTCTGAACAGACAGTCGACATCTTGCTCTGTCAGACGCATGCGCACGTCTGAACAGACAGCCGACATCTTGCTCTGTCAGACGCATGCGCACGTCTGAACAGACAGTTGCCATCTTGCTCTGCCACACGCATGCGCACGTCTGCACAGAGAGTCGCCATCTTGCTCTGCCAGACGCATGCGCACGTCTGAACAGACAGCCGCCATCTTGCTCTGCCAGACGCATGCGCACGTCTGAACGCGCTACACTGCGAGTCATGAGATCGTCCAACAAGTCAATCATTGCTTCACATCTCGCAGATCACATGATCGCATACACAATACATGACGGGTACTTGATATGTCATCAGGTGAGCGATAGCGAGGACCTCCATCTCAATTCTTACCCTCATGGAGCTCTGTCCATGCTTGTGTGTGTGTGTTTTTTGTTTGTAAGCACTGCGCAAGTCACAGGGTTTGACTGATTGACATGATACTTTTTCTCCACACGTTAACTCATCCAACTCAGAACTATGAAGCTCCGGGTCATATTTGAGAAATACCATCTCATAGTTCCTAAATCCTCCATAAGATCCGTCTAAGCGGGAAAATTCGAGAAATGAAATCTTACGAAGACAATTTGAAATTTCCACTGTATTTGAACACATTAGTAGTAGGTATTTCCATGAATTGGTGCACAATTCGAATCAGCCGTTCCGAAAAACATATTCTGATTAATGATTTTTTATCCCTCAAATAAATATACAGAAATGATAACAGAAGCTTGGTTGAGATTCACGGCTCCCTAGATTTTTTAGTTGACAATCTAGAGAGCCTATAGATACTGATTGAAGAGAGCGGCCAACTCCGCGCAAGGAGGGCGCCACTTTCTTGTCTAAAAGTGTCGTAAACTTACCAGTTAGTGGATAAGATGCCATAGAGACTGTCAACCGACGTGAGCAGAGAGCGGCGTGTCAATTAGTTTGTAGTAACGCGATATGAACATCAATTACCTGTTTCTTAACTAGATATTATTCAAAATCATAATGAATGAATAAAATGTTACATATACTTTCATGTTTTTATGTTCAACTTCTTGATAGTAATCTTGATCATCAATAAGGCTTTGCATTTTGTTCATTGTCAATTCCATCAGAGCTCTCAGTTGAAATTCGTAACTGTGAGGTTAGGATCTAATAATGAACATTATATTCGAGAGCAGGATAGGGTCTCTACTCCCAACATCCAGATTTTCATCTTTAATCTTGTGAATATATACTAATTAAAAGGAATGACAGAGGTGAAAACACTAGTTTTAACATTATTTAAAAAAAAAAAATTATTATTTTTTCATTTAGTCTTTTATGTCAACTTTCATATAAAAATTATCTGAAAGGTATGAGAGTATTATAACCATATTAGGAAATATATTTCAACGGTGGATACAGCACAAAAGTCATGGAAAACATTCTTTTCCGCATGAAATTATCTCTGCTACAGTTTTTCCTACACGATTGAGTGTGAGAAACATCTTTTCTTTATAACTATCTGTTAGAATGTGTTGAATTTTTTTGTGAATTTTTCTGAATAGTATTTGGGAAAAAATGGGTATTGAAAACCAAAACGAATGAAAAATGATGGTACAGTAAAATGATGAGTAATTGGTAAATTTTCAAAAAAACAAAATAAAATTTGATAGAACTTCAAAAATATCTAACAGCAAAAGTATTAATTTGATGTAGAAATGAATACCCATTATTATGCGTTGGTTTGTTGCGATTAGATTTCACTTGAAATATCGAAATTATCTGTGTTGGTTGACCAGAAGAGGTGTTTTCCAGTAATGCCAAAATTTATACAAAAAATATACAAAAACCATACCAAAAATACCAAAAAATATTTTTTTTCCATTTTTTTGTTCTGTGTGACCTGATCAGTATTGTGTAGTATTTTGAGACTGTTTTATATTATACTTTAGATTATAAGATTTTCACCTCTGTCCTCCCTTATCTGAGTGAGCGAAATTTTCAAAATCATCGAAATCAGTTGCGAGGTGAGTGTTTTATCTCCACTAAAACCAGTCGGGACCGGTGATAACTTCACCACCAACTATTCTTAGAACTTTTGCCTGAACATTTCCGTGAATATCAACTCAGAACGTGCTAATAGATATAATAGATCTGGGCCCAGAACCTCCAACTGAAGTTGTTCCGACCGATGCATTGCAGCCTAGCACACGTTCTGGACAAAGAATGACGTTCATGTGAGATACATTTCAGTAGCCAATAGAAAACAGTCTTCAAAATGTCCGCTCTCTTCTTCATTTATCCAGGCTCCCTAGTCTACAATAGAGAGCCTATAGATACTTGAAGAAGAGAGTGGTCAACTCCCGCGCATGGAGGGCGCCATTTCTTGTCAAGAATGCCGTAAACTAACCAGTTGGTTTTTCGTGAATATTAACTTAGAACGTGCTAAGATATAAAATTATGTGTGCATCTTGGCCAAGAACTTCCAACTCCTGACCGATATAATGCAGCCTAGCACACATTCTGGACAAAACATGACGTTCATGCGAGATATATTTCAGTAGCCAATAGAAAACAGTCTTCAACTTGACCGCTCTCTTCTTCAAGTATCGTCAAGGAGTGTAGAGTATTCGATACAACACATATGCTGAGTTTGACCGGTATAATAGAGCTATGCACGCATGACTCAGCGTTGCTATCTATTCAGTCGGGGTGACATTTTGTCTTGCGTGGAAACACTGCGCATGCGCACTTGTATGATTTCAGACGAGCTGACCAGTACTTTCATACAACAGCAGAAACCTGTGCAATTACAGTAATTGATGGACCATCATGACCCGTGTTAGTTCCGACCGGATATCCGCTGAATGCGCGGACTTTCCCTTCATTTCGACAACTTGCACGCTGCGATTGTTATATATCCATTGTTTGATTAATCGATTCGACTATCAGTGATTGGTGATTGATTCACTCGACTCCATTAATCAGAGATGAATGTAAACATTACTACTTGCGCCAATCGGAATAGTTCGGATGTGTGGTGTAAATACTGGATGTATCATTACAGCGCTGTATCAGTGTAGGCATGTTCAGTTCACAGCGGTTTATATTGTCAGCTATATTGTAATATATGTGAATTGTGTACCGATTTCCTTGAAAGAGGGTTGAAGGAAAATACTAGGCAAACGCGTTATGTGTTGCCGCGTTGATGGATGAGCTGGAACATATCAACTTATCTTTGGATTGGTTATTATATATATATATATATATATCTATATATATATATATATATATATATATATATATATATATATATATGATATATATATTTATGATATATATATATATATATATATATATATATATATATATATATATATATATATATATATATATGATATATATATTTATGATATATATATATATATATATATATATATATATATATATATATATATATATATATATATGATATATATATTTATGATATATATATATATATATATATATATATATATATATATATATATATATATATATATATATATATATATATATATATATATACACACATTGAGATCCAAACCATTACTTCACTGCCATCTTATTTTCCATTATAAGTTTCTATGCCGATGAAGAATATATATATATATATATATATATATATATATATATATATATATATATATATATATACAACTACTACTACTAGGAAGACGCAAGATATGCGTTGTGAGAAATAATCTAGGATGCGAAATATTCTGTCATCTAATTCCACATCTACGGACATTGAATCACTTCAAACGTTTGACAAGTCGCTGCCTTCCTGCTTCATTCATCACTCATTTTGATTGTTCTGAATCAATTGATGACACTTGTTGCTTAGGTCCAATTGGTTTCTTCAGAGATTTGAGTGATGTGAAAGAATCACATTTTAAATGGGTTTTTCTCGTTATTTCTCATCCAATTGTTGCGGAAATTTCCGAAAATGTGTATGATGATTTAATCATATCCAGTAGGCCTACATTTTTTTAGATCTTCTCAAGAATGTTATTTTTCAGAGTAATATTGTTATTTTGGTGGAGGTGCCGGGTTTACTCTTCACAGTATATTATATATATATAAATAAATATATATATATATATATATATATATATATATATATATATATATATATATATATATATATATATATATGAATTACCAATAACCTTCACTGATTCTGTATCAAGTTTCGATGTTATTAGAAAAAAATGATATACTGTATGAGTAGTGACAAACTGTGGTATATGATGGTTGAATGAGCGTAGCGAAGACTCCTATTCATTCACGTACCGAATTAAAACGGATTTCATTCTAATCTTCTCTATTTTATTGATTTTCATATCTCTGTAATCGGATGAGCGGAGCGAAGACTCAATTCCGTCATATCCAAGAAAAAATGTGCATTTTTTTTTTTTCTTTTTTTTTTTTGCGCTCCACAGGTCAGACGGAAATTCAAAATCAGTTGAAACTTGGCACACACAAGCATCCTTATCTGATTCGATACTGTATAGTTTTGACGCGGGATCGGTTGAACCACTTCTGAGGAAACTCGTTCCAAAATTTTCTAAAATCTCATTAGAATAACCCAAAGGAAAAAATTCGTGAAAAATATTTCATCCAAGAGGATTCAAATTCACAGGGAATTTCAATCTGATAATGATACACATTATTCCGAATTTTCACTGAAATCGGATCAGCCGTTCCGATGTAAAAGAATATATAATGTAATTTGTGTTAATTATTCAAAGCTATTAAGATACCTATTAAATCCATGTTACAGGTGACACCACTTAATTGTAAGCGATTAAAACAAAGCGTTCTTTTTAATGATAGAAATCGATGATGAAAAATAGGATGGCAGTGATGTAATGGTTTGGATCTCAAGGTGTATATATATATATAATAACCAATCCAAAGATAAGTTGATATGTTCCAGCTCATCTATCAACGCGGAAACACATAACGCGTTTGCCTAGTCGACTCACATGAATGAATGAGGCCCGGTATTACCAACGTGGGAGTAGCTCCAACCGGCAGATGAATGTTGTTATCACCATGGTTACCGGTGATATTTGTTTTCACCAACTCTCAGCTAACAGCTAACTAGACCAGGCCTAAGTGACGATAAGGAAGGCTTATAATGATTCGTAAATCAACGTGACTGAGACAAGTGGTCGAGTGGTTACAACACTGAACCGTCATTCAGGAGACCGGGGTTCGATTCCCGCCATGGTCGACCATCCTCACAGAGTTTTTTCGTGGTTTCCTCTGTCGTTCAGATCAATACTGGGACGGTTCCTTAACATCATGCCACGACCGACTCCTTCCCACCATCCAAAAACACCTGATGAAATAACCTTTCATCTCATCATCTCACACATCATTCACCGACGCCAATAGATCGTAGTCTTCAGTAGAGTGCGTCGTTAAACCCAATATGAGAAAACAGTAAATCAATGTGTGTGTATAAGCCCATGGTTTTCAAGTCTATCTGAATATCTCATTCATCCAGTGTGATACACTAGCGCTAGTCCCTGGCGTGGAGCATCTCAGAACCTATCCAAACTCCACTTCCAA